>JAAEAF010013145.1:0-15113 GCA_011037195.1 Triatoma infestans
GATGTGTATAAGAAGTATACGAAGTTTAAAGAAAATCGTTGAAGGCGTTTTCGAGAAAAACACGAAAAACTTGGGAAAAAAAAACATTCTGAAAAGTCGCACACTTCCGGTTGATGAAGCCCAAAATCATCGTGTTCGATGTGATGATGGTGGTAACTAAACGGAATACCAAGTTTGAGCTTCCTGCGACTTTTTGTTTTTGACATATTTATTACATCAAACAAACATACACACACACATACACACATCCCATTCACTAAAAACATTAGTCGTACTTAGGGAACCCCAAATCACGTATTTCCGGTAAAAACTCATTGTCGAAAATCTGGCACAATCGCAGTACTTCCTCTTTACAAGAGATTTAGAGAAAATAAAAATTAAATGAAATTACTGTAAGAATTATAAATGGACGAAAAAAATGGATGAAATTACAGGGAAGTCTACAGGTGGTTGTGTATTTGTCTGCATAAAATATTGATTAGGTTCCACTAGTATAGCTGCATTTCTCACACCTATACTACTCAGTTACACCCATGACTTGTGAAATATCTCTTCTATTCTAGAGAATACATTTTATAAATAGAATTATTTATTTATATATTTATTATTTTTAATAATTAGGAAAATTTATAAAATCAAAGCAAAAATGAAAAAATGCCTTTATAAATCTCATTTAATATTACGTAGTATTACTGCCGTTCTGAACACTATTTTTGCAAAACCTATTTAAACATAATATGGTACTTAAAATTTCTCTTACTATTGACAGAGAAGAAGGCACGTGTGTGTGTGTGTGTGTGTGTGAATAGCATAGCTCAAAAACGAAAAATTATAGAAAGTTCAAACTTGATATTCTGTTTAGGCATTACCATGGGATCCGACAGTAAGTTAGTTACCTATCAAAATACCTCAACCGGAAGTTCCACTTGACTGAATTTTTTTTTGCACTTTTTTGCGATTTTGTCAAAAAATGGCTCCGATCATTTTCTTTAAACTTGATAAATCAACTGCAAGTACAAAGATATACAATTTTCATTTGAAATATTTCTCCGGGAAAATGCATATAAGGACACTTTTTGGCGGTGAAGGGAGGGGTTAGGTTTTCCTCTAAAGTGACTATTTCAGTTTATTACACAATTCTATCATCTAAATAACATTAATTAGAAATAAATTGATTACCAAAAATTCGGAATTTCAGTAAAAATTAGTTATCTAAAAGTGCGTTTTTATGTGAATAGTTTTTTTTCCAGTTTTCACAATTTTCTTATAATAACATTGACGAATTTTATTAAATTTAGTATACTAACTGCAAAGTTTTCTCAATCACAATTTTGAAAACTGGAGTAAGAGAAAGTTGTGTGAGTAATCACATCAGATTTTATTTTTAGAACAAATCAGTTTTTACTGGAAATACAAGTCAAACACAAACGATTTTCTCTCTGAATGCAAATTATTACAATTTCTGAACAAATTTCTTTTTCAAAACTAGGAACTTTTATTAACGTTAAGTTGCCCTTACTACTATATAAAATGCATATGATAGAATTTCCTCTATATATAATCAATATTGTCGAGTCATTTACCAAAAATAGATTCTTTAGAGTTAGAATTAATGGCGCACTCTCTTGTAGCACACCGATAAGAGCTGGAGTTCCACAGGGGTCAGTACTTGGGCCGACTCTCTTCAATATCTACATGTATGATATCCCTCAAATATCCGGTCCAGTAACAGCCATGTACGCAGATGATACAGCATTATTTGCCAGCCATGAAAACATTAACAGCTGCGTAAGAAAAGTACAAGAAGCAGTAGATAAAATAATCCCCTGGATGACTAAATGGAAACTCCAGTTAAACTCGAGTAAATGTGAGGCTATGATTTTCACTCTAAGAAGGCCCCATACGCCAATAAAAATAAAAATAGGCTCGGAATATGTGCGCTGGAAAGCTGGAGATGAGACAGTTAAATACCTCGGGTTGCACTTAGATAGACGACTATCCTGGCACCATCACATCAACACTAAATTAAACCTAGCCTATACTCGCCTATCGCAACTGTACCCTATACTAAACCGAAAATCCAAATTAAAAATTGAATGCGGGAAATTATTATACACATCCCTCATCCGGCCAATACTTTCTTACGCCTGCCCTGTGTGGGGAGGAGCTTCTAAAACCAAAATAAGTCGATTACAGGTTTTCCAGAATAAAGTCATAAGGACTATAACCAACGCACCCTGGTTCGTTAGAAATATGCAGCTGCATAGGGAGTTAAATATTCCAATGATCCAAGATCATATCAAAATTATCTCAACAATTGCACTGAAAAAATTCAAAAACTCGGATAACCCTATGGTCTCATCTCTTGGTTTAAAAATCCCACGCAGAAGATTAAAACCTAGACTAGTGCAGGACGTTTTGGACATTAGTGTGTGATGTGCTGGTGATATAATTAAAATATTATGTCAAGATAATTGTATTCTCTCTGTTCAGCTCAGCCTTGTAGAGCAATTTGTATGCTGGTCAGGTTACTAACTAGTAATTAATTAAAAAAAAAAAAAAAAAAAAAAATTGCCCTTAAATTCACATTAAAGTATAGATAAAGGGGAGGATGCAAATTACGCATTTTGATATTTCTGGTCATTCTAGCATGATCACATCCCAATTCCATTCTAATCGAAACCAAGAAATATGTTGTACATTTAACCGTGAAATTAATGATGAAAAAAAAAAAAAAAATGGGGAAAAAAATCTTATAAAGCTGAACTTCCGGTTGATGGATTTTGACTGAATCCATCGTGTCACAGTTGCTGTAGTGGTATTTCAATAGCATTTTAGATTGAACTTCCGGTGATTTTTCTTTTTCGAGATATTTTTTTCTTACATGTTTGAGACAGAAAGAGAAAGAGAGAGAGAGAGAGATAAACTGTAGACCATTCACTAAAAAAAAAAGAAATCGTATTCAGAGACCTCAAAACCTGTATTTCCGGTGAAAATCTCTTTCGAAATTTTGTCACATTTGCAATATTTCCTCTTACAGCAACAGAAAGAGAATGTATTATAAGAAAAGTAAAAATATGTAAAGAAATTCACAATACATTTTTTATCAGAGTGAATAGAGAAAAGTTTATTGGACAGAACGCATCTAGAGAAGCTAAAAAATAAGTGACACAATGGATACTATAAAAGAGATTATAAGAAATACAAATTTAGTTGCATATTTTACGACCTGAAAGATCTATTGTGCTCCCTGGAGACTTCTCAGTGCACTGCCGGCCTCTGAGCAGTGTTCTCTAGTTACAGACAACACTGCTCATCACCGGAAAATGAGTTGTAAAAGAAAATCTAAGGGCAGCATGCTGGATTCGAATCTGGGACCTCCGCGTTGCTAGTCTAGTGCGCTACCACTGAGCTAATCCCTTCCTTCTCCCTAGGCTTACGCCAATTAACTAGAGACGGAGACCTAGTTCGCGTAGGGTGTTTGTCCTATGTATTTTATTTGTGTATTGTGTACAGTTCTGACGAAGTGCATGGAATACTGAGCTGTGCTAACCCGTGGGGTCGCTACTCTCCAAGTAACTCCAAGCTACAGATACCCCTTGCGGGCTTACAAAGATGTAAATATTTATTTATTCAATTCTGTTACAGCCTTAAAAGGCATACAGAGTGAGATGACCTGATCTCATACAAACAGACCGCACAAAAAAAATAAACATCCAAAATAAAGAAATAATAAAATATACAGAAAAGAGAAAAAGAAAAAGGCACTTAATGATAATATCTTGATGAGAATATATAAAGAAAAACAAAATAGATATATATATAGGATTACAAATCCATTATAATAGGAGAAAATAGGGAACGATAATGAAAAATATTTACAAAACTAACTAGTAATATCGGTCTCCAAAGAAAAGTTAATGAAATGAAATGAAAAATTTATAATCCTGTTCCGGGACATAAGTCCCTTAGGAACAATAATACAAAATAAAAGATGGCCTAGTGTGTCTGGCCTTGATAATTATGTACATATCGTTTGTAATTATTGATAATAATAATTATTCAAAATTATTTAGTCATGAATGATAAGGAAGAGGGAGGAAACTTCTAGGGGTTCGGAGAGACTTATAAGGATAAGAGGTGGTGAAAAAGACGGGACTTGAAGGTATCAGTAGTGGTGGCACGACGGATAGACAAAGGTAAGGAGTTCCATAGATAGGTGGCACGGATTACAAAGGATTTTTCAAAAGCGGATGTATGGTGGGAGGGAGTATAAAGATCGGAAGGACGGGAGCGAGTGTTACGGGAGTGGACAGACGATTTAAATTTCAGAAGTTTGAAGATATACGAGGGTCTTTGAGATTGGATGACTTGAAAGAGAAAAGAGCCTAAGAAGTACTGGCGACGATAGATAGGGAAGAGCCAGTTCAACTCGTGGTAGAAGTGCGATATGCGGGAGTCTCTGGGGATTCCGAGGATAAAACGAATAAAACAGTTCATAAGACGTTTAAGTTTGGCCTCGAGATCCCCAGAGAGTCCCCCGTACACTAAACAACCATAGTCAAAATGGGGGAATATAAGGGAGGTCACAAGGAGTTGACGGGTCTTCGCTGGGAGGAGATGGCGGAGAGGTTGAACTGTTTGAGGATAAATATGGATCGGCGGTTAATGTGGGAGATGTGATTTTTCCAGAAGAGGTTTTGGTCGAAGATGATTCCGAGGTTTTTTACAGTAGTACAATATTTTAACGGGATGTTGTTGAGGAAAAGGGTTGGGAAGGGAGCAGTGGAGTTTATCAGGAATTGGGAACCGATGACAATGGCTTTGGATTTAACTGGGTTAAGGGAAAGCATGTTACCTGCTGCCCACGAATTAATGTTGTTAAGATCATCCTGCAGCTTGTTTATTGCATCTTGAAGATCAGAGGGCTTAAAGGAGAGGTAAATCTGGGAGTCATCGGCATAAAGGTGGTAGCTGGAATGGACAATGAATAAAGGAGATCATTAATATATACAGAAAAGAGGGTTGGGGATAAAGAGGAGACCTGGGGCACGCCACGGGAAAGAGGAAGGGAATTAGAGGGTTCGCTACCGGGAATAACTACATACTGGGATCGGTTGGATAGAAAGGATTGGAAACAACGGATGGCGCTATTGGACGGGGAGAGGGACTGGAGTTTAGTGAGAAGAATTTGGTGGTAACAGTATCAAATGCTTTGGAGAAGTCTAAGAGATGTAGGATAGTGAGTTGTTGGTTGTCTATGGCGATTTGTAAGTCATGGTTGATTTTTAGGAGAGCTGATTAAGACGAGTACCCGGGGCGGAAGCCAGATTGAAGTGGGTTAAGTAGGTGATTCTGTTCAAGGTGGTTGGATAATTGGGACTAAACGCTCTAAAGGTTAGGAGAGACAGGATAGAAGGGAAATGGGACGGAAATCGTTGGGAGAGCATGGGTTTGTGGTTTTAATGAGTGGGCGGACTAAGGCAGTTTTCTATTGAGAGGCAAAGATAGAATTTTGGAGAAAGAAATTGTAAATGTGAAGAAGGACGGGCAGGATTGCAGAGAGACAGGATTTAATTAGTTTAACAGGAACGTTGTCAGGTCCATGGTCATTTGTTCGGGATTTAAGTACTGCAGGTAGGAGATCTTCCGGAGTTATGTAGGAGAAAAAAAAGTTGTTGGAATTAAAAGGACGCATGGGAAGTGGGAAGGGGTTGGGTGGAACTAGGGAACTATTATTGGGTGGAATTCGAGTTAATATTAAAAGAGCTAACATAAAGTATTCCTTACTTTAAACATATGCATACGAAAAGTAAAAATATCATTAATCTTGTTCAAATAATTTGGCTCAGGGAAGTCAAACAGCTTGATCATTGCTTGGTCAATATCATCGTAGAGACAGAGATATTTAGCAAGTAATTTAGATCTAAAAGAAAAAAAGGCAGTACCTTTTACTACAATGGAGTCGGTAACATTATCAGGTTCATTTAATGGACACAGATTACAGATATTGTCCATACAAAAGTCATATTTCTTATTATTTAGGTAAACTGTACATATTTTTTTTATAAGCCATTCGTAGCTGAGCTGTGTAAGTCTTAGTTTGGAAAGATGAATATTAAGAGACAGATAACGTTCTTTTTCCATATTAAAACTACAAACATGCCTATACAGTAAGTTGTATCGATTATTTTAAATGAACTCAATATCTCTAGAGAACAAATGATTTTTAAATGAGTTGAGCAGTCCTTCGAGATTCTCCAGTACTATTTTTGAATTCTGCGTATTACAGATTTCCTCGGTACCAATGGAGACCAAGTAGAACCCAATTAAAAGGCATAAAGAAATATATATTGAAGTTTTAGCAATTTGCACAAAAAAAAAAAAACATAAATTAATATTTATTAGTAGTAATTAGGTTCTTGGAGATAATAAAAACACTTTAAATGACTGTGACCTTGCTAATATAGGTTAACAATTAAGTTAATTATGTCATTAGCTAACAAAATACATATATATATTTAACCAATGTAGTTCTTTTTAAAATTTGTTTATCTTCTAAAGTAATGTAATAATACAGTAAGTTGTCTGTATATATAATTTACAACGCAAACAAACATCATGTAGATAAAGTTTTTGTCAGTATGGCTCTATATTTCATTTATAAAGAATGGCACTAAACTTAGATTTCAAGGTATATATATATGTAAGTGACAAAATGTGAAAACTTCCTGATGATTCTTTCACCATAAAACCACAAATACCACCATATTGAATGCCTGAATAATTTTTTTTTTCTTCACTTTCTCTTACTGCTGTAAGTAGTTATATTACTTTCAGAATAGGGAATTTTCACCAGAACTATATGTTTTGAAATAATCGATGCACGAAAAAAATCTGGTGTGAAACACTAACACAGCTTTCTCTTACTCCAGTTTTCAAAATTATAATTGAACAATTTTATAGTTAGTATAGTGGAATCGTTTATTGTGATTCCTGAGGTAGGTAGTAGATGTCTTGAAGAGGGCGGAAGTTAGTTTAGAGATTTTTGGAAGTTAGAGCTCGAATTACTAACACTGAATTTATAAAAATAGACTATATTTTTACAGTAATTTAAATGTGAGAAATGGTAACTATTAACATGAAATACTTAGATAATTTAAAGTTAAAATAACAAATAATTTAAGATTATTAAAATAAATAAACTAAGATGCACTATTATGAAAATAAGTATAAATAAAACCTGTATAGGGACGCGGAACTGCTGCTCGTATAACGATGTAGTCGTATATAATAATCTACTGACGTGCTCGTATATAATAATAAGACGTACTGAAGTATAATAATAATCCCCTCTTCCAATGGGGCGAAGTTTATATTAGTGTTAGCAACGCTCACACCAAGACATCTGTCCTAGTGTGCGACCTTGGTTAGTTCGGCGACCAGTGATTTAGGTCAGTGGCCAGCTTTATCGGTGCTAGCTTTGATGTAAAGTATTGACCCTGGGTTTTGTTTGTTTGGCCGCGGCCTTGTCTTGAAGACAGCGGCTAGGCCACTAGTTATAATTATCTTTCATTCCTGCCACCCTTTGTGAAGATAGCAGCTGGCTGGAACTACTTTGACATTGCTATGACTTTATGTCATTACATTAGATCACCAGGTTAAATGAAAGTCGTTGATGTTTTTTTTATGCCCAAAATGAGGAAAAACTGAAAAAACTTCAGTTAAAAAGCAATCCGGTTTACTAATTTTCTTGAAACTCGAAATTTTGGCAATCTATTTTATTTCTAATTATTTGGATGGTAGAATTGTAAATATAATCAACTAAGAATAGCACCTCCCTCTCCCAAAAGTCCTCTTAAATGACTTTACCAGGAGCAATGTTTCAAATAAAAATTGTAGCACACCTAAGATGAATAGTTCACATAATAAATTTCCAGAAAATCTTTGCAGCCATATTAGAGAAAATAGCAAAAAACTGAAAAATACTTATTAGTAAAAACGCACTTCCGGTTTTCTTCAAACTCGAAATTTTCAACAACATATTTAATTCTAATTAATATTAATTAGATGATAGAATTGTATAGTAATCTGAAAGTAGCACTTTAGAGAAAAATCTCTCCAACACTCCCCCCCCAAAAGTGCCCTTAAATGAATTTTCCCGGGATAAAAATGTTTCAAACAAAAATTGTAGATCTTTGTATGTGAAATGGATGTGCCAAGTTTTAAAGAAAATCATCGGATCGATTTTTTAAAAAAATCGCAAAAGAGGTGAAAAAAAAAGAAAGCATTTTCAGTATATTGGCACTTCCGGTTGAGGAATTTTGACAGACAACTTACTGGCGAACCCCATCATGGTACGTAAACGGAATATCAAGTCTGTACTTTCTATGATTTTTCATTTTTGAGCTATGCTTTTCTCTCACACACACAATACACACCATTTTTTTGGGCCCAGGGGTCCTCCTCTAAACGGATATTTCCGGTGAAAACTCGATATCGAAAATTTGACACGACTACAATACTTCCTCTTAATAGGAGTAAAAATATGTTTATATCGAATAAAAATCGATGTGTGTTTGTGTGCATGTAAAAAAGAAAGAAAAACTGTCAAATACGAAGGAAATCTCAGCAAATTCAAATTAGATATTCCGTTTATAGTTACCATGATTACGTTTAGAAATCAGAGAGAAATTTATGTTTAGTTCTAGCCTTCCACTCAGCAATTACAAAGTTCATATCCAATTCAAAAGGGTCCATCCCTATTAATTTTCAAACAATAACTAGTGGCCTAGTTAAGGGACCAAACTCCTTTACACTAGACAGTCTTCCTAAGTTATCAGTTCTGCTATTCTATTTATTTTAATATAATAAATGCAATTAAAGATTTCTCCTCAGATGGTTGTGTGACCATGTGTATATCTCTGAAATTGTTCTTGTAAAAAAGTAATATTTTTTGTTCAATAAAATTAATGAAGATTATTATTATTATTAATTAAAGATTTAGTAAACATTTAAAATAAGAAGTTACTTTTTATTGATCTTATTATAATTTGCAAATACTGCCGTAAGAGAAAGTAATGATGGCTAAAATTCTGACGAGGAACATTCACCCGACTTTCTCCTATTGTCATTTTTACACTAGTTATTGAAAAATTTTCTTGAAACATAATTTTCAACATCATACTTCCGGTCAGCCGATTATTCTTCAAACTTGGAATTTTGGCAATATATTCAATTTTAATTAATAAATTATAGAATCATATTATAAACTGAAATAATACTTTAAAAGAAAACACAACCCCCTTTTTCTTTCTACAAAAATCTCGTGTGAAACACTTACATAACTTTCTCTTACTCCTGTTCTCAAAATTATAATTGACAAAGGTTATAGTTTGTGAACCAAATATAACGAAATTCGTCGAAAACTGAAATAAACTGTTCAATAAAAGCGCACTTCCGCCTTACTAATTTTCTTAAAACTTGGAATTTAGGCCATCTATTTATTTCTAATTAATTTTGTTTGGATGATAGAATTGTATAATCAACTATGATACCACTTTAGAGGAAGCTGTAACCCCACCCCTCCCCTAAAAGTGCCCTTAAATGAATTTTCCCAGAAAAATGTTATAATTAAAAGTTATAGATCATTGTATGTTTAGTTTATGTTAGTTGTTTAAAAAAAAATCCTCGGAGAAAATTTTTGGAGAAAATTGCGAAAAAGTGAAAAAATCATTTAGTAAAGTGGTAAAGTAAAACGCACTTCCGGCTATCCGATTTTTTCAAACTCGGAATTTCAACAACATATTTAATTTTAATTAACATTATTTAGATGATAGAATTGTCTAATAAAATGAAATAGCCCTTTAGATGAAAACCTAACCCCAACCCTTCCCCATAAGTGCACTTAAATGAATTTTCCCAGAGAAATGTTTCAAATAAAAGTTGTAGCTGTTAGTATGTGTAGTTGATATACGAAGTTTGAAGAAAATCGTTGGAGCGATTATTGAGAAAATCGCAAAAACATAAAAAAAACAACTAGTAAAGTGGTACTTCCGGTTGAGGAATTTTGTCAGATGACCCACTGTCGGATCCCATTGTAATACCTAAACGGAATATCAAGTTTGAACTTTCTATGTTTTTCGTTTTTGAGCTATGTTGTTCACATACATACACACATATACACAGACCATTTGTTAAAAACCACTCTTTTTGACTCAGGGGACCTCAAAACGGATATTTCCGGTGAAAACTCAATGTCGGAAATTTGACACGATTACAATACTTCCTCTTGCTAGGAGTAAGAGAAAGTGAAAATAGACTGGAAAAGTGTTTCAAATAAAAGTTGTATTTCTTTATAAGCATAGTTGATATATATGCTTGAGTCGTTCAGATAATCACAACAAAAAAACAGAAGAAAAAAAATAGAAAATCCTTTCAGTAAAAAGTGATACTTCCGGTTGGACGTATTTAGACTAAAAGGTACCCCCTCCTAGTAAAGCTTAAACTAAATATCAAGTTTGTACTTTTTGCTATTTTGCGTTGTTGAGGTCATACGTTGACCTTAGACAAGACAGACCCAAACGCGCATCAATTTTTTTAAAAATCAAACTTTTTTTCTGACTCAGAGAATCTCAACAAAATGGATGTTTCCGGTGGGGAAAAAAAAAACGTGATAATGAAAATTGAACATGATTGCAAAAATATCGTCTTCTTTCAGGCAGTAAGAGAAAAGTTAAAACTCTGCACATCAAATTCGTACGTAATTATATTTTATTATTAATTTAAAAAAAACATCATAAGATATATAAATATATTACAGATAGTTGAAATATTTCTTTATTGTTTAGCTATGTGAGAGAGGTGATCGTAACAGACAGTATGGTTGTTTCAACACATACACACACACTTATACATATGTATGTATGTTGCTTACATAATGATGTTAAACTCATTATAAACAACACACTTCTACACTCTACTATTTAGATACTATCACCACTAAGACTACTACAATGACAACTATTACAGTATACATACACAAGCGATTCATAATCACTACAGTTCTCCCTGCTGATAAAACATAATATTTGAACAATAAAAAGTAAAAATCAAAGTTCGTCAAATATTTATATATGAATATGTTTTAATAGTTAATATTAAAATATTTAATGAACTTTGAAATATATTAATTTCATTTCAGGTCACGAATTCGAAAGTTATTTATTATCATGCTTAACACTTAATGACAGAAATATTCGTGAATTAAAAAAAAAAATATCGATATATATGTATATAAATAAACTTTAGTTTTTTAAACTTTAGTTTTAAGCATGAGGGAATTTAAAACGCTCAATGCGCTTAAAACGATTAATACTGCAAAACAATACGGCAATTTAAATTTAAACCAAGACTGATCCCCCCCGCGTGCACACGCATTCACACACAGAATAAATTTCATCCTTAAAAATAAACTTTTCCAAAAAAAAATGTTTTAAATAAAAGTAATAAATATTTTTTATATGTACAATTAACATTTCATGTTTAAAAAGAAAAAAAAAAAAAAATCGTTGAAACCATTTTTTTAAAGAAAATTCCGAAAACCATGCAAAAATCAATGCTATAAAGTCGCAATTTCCGGTTAAACGATTTTCTTCAAATTTGGAATTCTAGAAAAAAGTAATAAATTACTTTTTGATTTTTTTTTTTTTACAGTGCTATTTCAATACAATTACGGTTATACCAACCATTTAATAATATTTTCCCTTAAATATATTGCTAAAACTCCAAGTGTGTAAAAAATCGATTTTGCCTAATAAGCGTCTGATGTTTACGGAATTTTCTTAAAAGCATGGCATGATAATTGCTTACAGATAGACAAACCTTTCTTTTTAATTTCAAATATTTTTCCCAGAAAAAAAAAATGTAGTTTTAGGAGGAATTATGGAGATCTATGATGCCGTTAGGTTTAAATTGGAGAAAATCTTTGGTATCGTTGGTATGGTGTTTAAGTGCAACTAAATGTATAGTAAAAATTCCACGTTTTAAGAAAATTTATCGGTTAAAATGTGTATTAATTATGTATGGCAAAAGAAAATGTTGGTAAAGTTTCATATAAATACTTCACTTTCTCTGTGACTCCTGCAAATAAAGGAAATATTACCATCACGCGGCTTTACTAAACAGTTTTTTTTTTTTTTAAGCGATTTTCTCCATTAAAAACCCCGGGTTTTCATTAAACTTGTTATTATAGTAACTATACACGTACAGAGAACCTATCACTTTTATTTGTAATATTTTTCTGGGAAAATTCATTTTGAGGGATGCAGGGTTTTTGGGGTCAGTTAGAACCAGTAACAAACATTCTCTTCCCTGATGTTTGCAGATGACCTGGTTTTAATAGCAGACTCTAAGAAGAAGCTCCAACATAACGTCAATGTTTGGGTGGAGGAGCTAGAAAAGAGAAATATGCAAATAAGCGTAGTGAAAAGTAAAACCATGGTAGTAAGCAGAACGCAAAAGAGGCATGTTATAAGGATAAAGACAAAACCACTCATACAAGTGAGCGCCTATAAATATTTAGGTGTTTGGATTAGCTCAGATGGCAGGGTTAAAGACGAGTTGAATGCAAGGTGTGCGGCATCTGGAAAATTGTTCCAAGCCTTCAACCAAAAATTCATTAGCAAAAGAGAGGTCTCTGAGCGAACGAAGATAAGGTTTTTTAATTAAATATACCTCCCAACCCTCACATATGGATATGAATCCTGGGCCCTCATGAAAAGTTGCGAAAGCCGTCTAAAAGCGGCGGAAATGCTATACCTCCGCAGAGTGGGGGGAGGTACACTACTATTAGGAGTAATCTGGGTTGTAAAGCGATTGTGGAACGATTCAGACGCACCCAATTAAGATGGTTTGGGCATATTATAATGATGGAACATGCAAGGCATCCTAAACGAGCCTACGAAGCCAGATCTACCTGGTAAGAGACCAAGAGGAAGAAGAAGAATCACCCTGGCTAGATAACATTACAGAATGCCTAGGGGAAACTGGCACGACAATAGGCAAGGCTAAATCAATTGCCAGAGTAGAGACGGATAGCGACTTCTTTGCAAATCCTCTACACTCCAAGGTAGAAGAGGAAGAGAATAAGTAAGTTTGAGGGATGGAAAGGTCATGTTGCCATCAAGGAAGTCGTTTTATAAAGATTAAATCCTCCCATTAATTTAAATTGAAGATAACTGAACATCTAGTACGAATTATTTAGTAGAATAGAAATCGTAATTATCCAAATTGCAGTAAGAGAAAATCATGAGAGGGCTTCATAAAGAGAATTTTCTCTATTCAATAGCCTCTATTCTTAAGTATCACGTCAATTTTTTTTTTGTTTATTTGTGCTTTGTTAACCAATCAAACATCAAAAGATTGATTCATTTAAAAAATTTAAAAATTAGTTCTAAAATTATAGTTTGCAGTAGTTATGGATTTTAATATTTATAAAATGTAAATCAAAGCGTCTGTTCTACGTATAACAAGTTTGATAATTAAGTAGCTCCCCAAACAATTTACACAGGCATTTTGTATTAAACCATATCCAGTGTGATTTTCAAAACGATTTTCCCGTCAGTCTCGCTTTATTACATATTTGTATGATCTATTTTCTATTAAATAACTGTATAATTAATCCATTTTACTATATATGAGTCTGGCAGGTCATTAACGTTGCATTAATTACCACCATTCTACCATAACCTTCAAAGTCCTTCTTTACTTCCTCTCATTGCTGCAAAAATTTATATCCATGTCAAATTTTCGAAATACATTAACTTCCTATCGCTTAGAAAAAAATGTTTTGAAGTCCCGTATCGTTTAGTTACCAGCACAGCATCTGGCACGAAGTTTTTGGTAAAAATTCACTAACCGGAAGTGTAACTCTAGTGATTTTTTGTTTTTCGCATTTTATCGAAAACAGTAACGATTTTTCATATAATTTTATACACTTTCTTGCGATATATAAGATTAATTCTAATATTAATAGGTTATATAAAAAAAAATACCGTTTTATTCTAAAACATAAGACGTTCCATAGACATAAAAATCTGCCCGAATATGTCTGATGTTTACAAACACGATATTATATTAATCTTTAGACTCAGTGGAGTGTTTCTATACATATCATGTCTCCTTCAAATAGTCACTTCAATTGTTCGCTTTTTTTTAGAAAACATGACTATGTCTTGTCTTGTGATAGATATATTAGTAACTTTTAAATCACTATTGGAAACAATAGGGTACAGATGCTGAAATTACGCGTGCTCTATATGAAATCGAAGGGAAAGATGTCCTTGATCAGTGTACTGACTGGCGTTAGTTGTCAGTTGTATCAGTGATACGAGCTTAGAAAGAAAGAGGTTCTGGGCAGCCATCATGTGACGCTGATATGGCTCCACGCTGTCGAGTTACATCCATCCACAAATACATACACGTGCACTTGCAGCAGAACTGGCAGTGGCTATAGACACCGTTAGCCGCCATCTCCATACTGTGGGAAAGGTAAAAAGGAGATGTAGGATAGTGTGGCAAGAACTTACACTTACAACTAGCACCCATGAGAACTGATACTTACCAACTTCTCTTTAAAAAAAAATCCATCTGGCATGCGCTTCTGCAAAGTGACATGTGATGAGAAGTGGATTTATCTTGAGAAAGGTGGTCAATGGTTGGTAGTTAAACGGCATTTCCGGTAGGTGCAAGAGGACATTTGACAAAAATTACATGTTATGCGTTTTCTGGAATTAATAATAATAATTTATTTATTTGTCTCCGGGAAATCCCCCATACAAATAGAGTCTGAAGCTGAATACAATGTCTTCTTGAATTATGAAGGAATAATTTCGTCCCGATGGTCTTTCCATGAATTCCGACCTTTACTGCCAACAACTATAAAGTAAAAAAAAAGTAAAGTAATGCCTATTTTTTTCAGACGGGCTTAACGTGCAACTACCAAATTAAGTGTCGTGGACGAGGGCGGAAATTTTTTTAAACAAATATAAAATTTAGCAGTTATACGCGGGATTCGAACTGGGGACCTCCATGTTACTAGCCCATGGTCATAA
>JAAEAF010013146.1:0-28964 GCA_011037195.1 Triatoma infestans
TCAGCCTGTTCATACTGTTCCTCTCTCACACGACTCTCAATGTTTATCCGGACAATACGCCCGGATTCTCCCCATGGGTTCTCAGGGTTTAAACTGCTAGAAGAATTTTGCCCAACCAGGAAATGATGGATATACCATGGTTGTACAATGGAAGCCTGTAATGGAAACGAGTTTTAAATAGCAGCCTGGGAATCCAAAAGAAAGGCTAAAAACCTGGTATTATACAATCTTCTCCAGTAAAACCATAAAATAACTAACCGCCACAGATTCTTCGAGCTCTTGGTACAAATAAAAATGAATTTAGAAGGCTAACTGCCAAAATCGGTGTCTGGGTATTCAGGGCAAAAGGGGGAAAAAAGGCAGTAACTTCTTCTTCCGAGTGGCAGGCTCCTAATCGGGTAACAATTATTATTTGATACTCGCCTTATTCACTCTATTAAGCTATGTATGACTTCCTCAAACTCAAACAAAAAATTGGTTAAAACGTTCATATGGTATTTTATTTTAAAGTAATCCAATTAAAACAATTTTTCAGTTTTTTTCGAGATAGCCGCTTCATTTTTTAAACTGGTCTATGACCACAAAATAAAACAAGCTATCATGAAAAAATGCTGATATTTTCCAGCACTGAACGAATCTAACTCCGCAGCATATTACACAGACAGATAAGCCATAAGATGGACTGAAATAGCACTCTAGAGGGAACACTATAATTAATATCTTTTTAGCAAGAAATTAATTTACACAAAATATAAATGTAGTATAAAGACAATACTCTTTGATTATAGATACCATCTGACGGGTTGTTATACCACATAAAAGTTATAAAAATATAAAAAGTAAATTACAGAAAAAAAATCTGGTGTGAAATACTCAAACAACTTTCTCTTATTGCAGTTTACAAAATCGTAACTGACAAATTTTATAGTTAGTACACCAATTTAAGGAAATTCGTCGGTGTTGTTATGGAGAAAATCGAGAAAACTGAAGAAACTGTTTACTAAAAATGCACTTCCGATTTACTCATTTTCTTGAAACTCGGGATTTTGGCAATCCATTTCTAATTAATTTTATTCACATGGTAGAATTGTATAATCAACCAAGATAGCACTTTAGGGGAAAACATAACCCTACCCCCCCCCAAAAGCCGCCTTAAATGACTTGACCAGTTTTATTTTTTGCATTCATATAGGTGTGCGAATGACTATATCAAGTTTTTCAGCCTTAAGAACTTTTTATTTTTTTACAGTATCTCCAATATCTCAAGTTTCGATGCTTCATTGCACGAATAAATTTACACTGAGTGGAGTAATAACTTGTTTCTTTACTTTAAAAATTCTGTGTTTTTAAAATATCCGGATACTGAACAAAATCTAAGTTTCGAAAAAGTTCTCATTCCGAAGAATATTTTCATATCCTGTCTGTTCCTAAAGTTCGTCCGTTTTTACATCTCCCTGCTCTTCTCCAACGTTCTATTTTTCAACTTTTCCCTTTCCTGTTTTTCTTCCTCACTTTCTTCGTCGTCATTATCATCTTCCTTACTGCTAAAACAATACTTTCTATCAGCAAATAGCCGGTTCCTGATCAAGTCGATCCAGTAGCAAATCTAATTATTAATATTATTATTTTTTTTTTTATTTAGCGCATCGACTACGATGGTCATTAGCGCTATTATTATTATTTAATTGTTAATGTTGCCCAAAATCGCGGGAGAAAGCCAATATGGTTCTTATCCCCTACAAATAAAAGCTACTCCTAAGAAGTCTCCCGCAGTAATCTACCGGTCATCACAATTCTGACACAAAGGGCTAGACGTGCTGCCTATTTTTTGTAAATGACTTTGTACTCAAATGTCCAATCAGTACCCTTAACAAGATAGCAACTTATCCTACTTAGAGAGAGAGAGAGGAGAGAGAGAGAGAGAGAGAGAGAGAGAGAGATATGATTCTTCAAATCCTCCTGTCTTAGGCATTTTAGTCTTTTATAAGTCTTTTAGTTTGGAGACACCCCTCCGCATCCCTCAGGAGCTTCTCGAATTCTCTATTCCTTCATTGTCTGACCTCCATGTCGCAAAATTGCTTGGTGTCGCTACTCAGCTACTCAGCAAAACTGCTGGCCCACAAAACGGACCACGCCCACCTGAGCCACCTCGTCCGCCGTCTCATTGCCTTCTGCTACCGGCATGTCCACCCGGTCCCCACTTTAGAGCTCTCTTTGCTCTTCTGAGCGAGGCTGTGAAGTCTTCTTTTACATTCAACCACTAATATTGAGTTCCAGCACGGCTTATTCAAAGCCTTTAGTGCAGCTTGGCTATCTGAAAATATTATCACTTCTCTAACTGCTCCCTGCCACTTTTCTACCATGCACCAGCATTCAATGATACCAATGATCTCAACCTGGAAAACCGTTGCCACAGATCTTCCTTTTAGCCCCTGCAGCCAAGCTTCTGCTCCAGATGGACAAGTAACTTTCTGTCTTGAGCCATCAGAATTAGCCTTTTCTGGGTGTTTTCCCCCAGGTTGATTTTATAATCTCTCTCGAACCCCCAACTTCTTACTCGTCTCATCAGTTTAGGTTAAGTAACTGGTCCAAAAGCAAATCTAGTTTTCATTGTATTGTCATCATTCTTTCCATTAGTATGTTTATCGCCAATATTTTTCCGTTATTTATTTTGGTGAGCTACAAAGTACTTATTATAAATAATAGATTCTTCTAAACTGAAAAACTAATCTATTCTCATTTCATTGGGATTAGCCGTTAATAATTACGTTGCACCGGTTCAAGAAAATTGTTTTATAATGTTTCTTTTCCAACATTATTCCAGTAACGTAATCTGATGGTGAAAATAACTGTAGGTAGCAATTTGAACGGTTAATTCCTTTTAATCTACATTTATGATCAGACCAAAAATTGATCAAACACTTCCTAATTTAAGGATTTATTGCAAAAACGGATGAACATACTTAAATTCCTCACATTTTTATTCTTTTTTGTTTGTGTTAGAATTACATTCAGCTTACACTCAGAGTGTATAAACTGATTTTGCTCTGTGCAAGTCTGGGTTATCGCTCTGTTTTATCTAAATATCCTGATGATGGGCAAACCCCAGAAACCGGTCGATGACCACAAAATGGAGCAGGCTATTACGGAAAAAATCTCTGATGCTTTCCAGCTCTGAGGACCCTACCATAACAAAAGATTAAGAGATTTATAGCCATTCCTTTCTACGCATCTAACAACTAACACCAACGCTGCTGAAATTACAGAATTATCCTAAACTAAAATAAACAAAGCAAATATCAAAAAATTGTTAATACATGCCTATCAGTCCCGTATCTCACAACCAATCGTTTATGTTAATTGTCACAAAGAAAATGTTTACTGCATAAACCTTATTCTGAAAATACCCACAAATTCCTTAAAAAGATCGCCAGGAAGCGGAAAAGAAGCCAAGCTTCTTGCAGAGAAAGTCTCAGATTTCCCGCCAACACTACAGGACACAACCAACCTATTAACTAAATACTACTTTATAATATCATAATTTTGAATTTCACTCGGTTAGCCCAATTAGTAAATTACTATATCAGCTATTTGCTTTTTTTCAATGAGCACAATAATATTGACAACTCAAGGAGTTTCCTTGATTCATGATATGGTGGCCCCTTGACCTACCCATAAGTTAAGCAAGATGCATAGGGTAATTTAACTTGAAAGACATGTATGCATGCCAAAAAACACGAAGAATCTATGAAAATGAACTCAGGAACCTATCCTTGAAATCTGTAATTTACCCTTGCCTGTACGTTTATACTGCGGCATTCAAATTGCACGAACTGGTGAAAAAACATTTCACAACTGCAGACTATAACACCTATTTGATGGTTAGATAATGAATAAAATACCCCTTTCTGGCATTTATTTAGATTTTTAAATAATGAAGAGAATATTGCACAATGTTAAAAAATACTTTTGCTAAAAATAAATACGTAATTTAAAGTAACATGAGAAAATGGACTTTAATGAGCTTCTTATATTGTAGTATTAAATGTATACCTATTACTAGTAAGTTAGTACAACAATGTTTTACTTAAGTCTTTCAAAGCTTCTAAAATATTATATGTTTGTTCTTCTTTCAAAAATCAGTTTTAGATTTTCTTCTTGGGAACTTTTACCCTGTTTTTTCAAATAATAATTATAATAATTTAAATAGCCAGAACACTAAATAAAATAAGGGATCGCAGTAACATCCATTTTCACTATAGTTAGCTGATTTTTGGAAACTAAAATGTCACTATTTTCTATTATCAATTAGCAAGAAAGAATTTCTTCAGTTTAAACTAAATAATAAGTTTAAATAAATATATGACTCACCTATAAATGTTTCCTTGACCAGTAAATTAAAATTTCAGTTCTCTACCTCACGAAAATCATTTTTTTGTTTTAATTCTTTTTATTTGTCAATATTGTCTTAATACATTAATTTCAAAAAAAGTCTTGTAAACAATTTCGAGGCACGTAGGTAAATTTAATTTCGTTTCATTAAAAAAACCTATCCCGGACAAGGCGAATTAATATTATTTAAAAAAATAAAAATAAAAAAAAGACGGTTCGATCATCAGATTTCAAGATAAAGGGTTCCGGATCTGACATATCGCAGTAACCAGTATTGGTCCATAACCTCCTCCTATACTGATAGTGTGATAAGTACAATCCTATGCCAACATATAAATTAGAAATATACCCCAAACAACATTATAATTTCGCATTACAAATTATACTATTTCTCACATAAAAAATGATTATAGGTTTTTTCTTTGACAAGGCAATAGTTTGAAATAATGAACAAAAGTTATTTAAACAATTTTTTAACAGACAGTTTTATAAAAGCCCTTGTGAAATTATTGTTATTTTTCTAACTGTAATCAGTAATAACATTAAACTTTTAATGATCTATATTTTTTTTACAAAAAAGAAGTGCAAATGCCATTTCAGAGGCAAAGAAATTTTGTCGTGAAATAAATCCGAAAATAAATTGCCACATTTAAATAACTAAATATAGTATGAAAAACAAAAAATATTTCAATCCTCAAAAGTTAAAAGCAAAGACTCTTTTTCAAAGATAAATATTCACAAATTTTAGTTTTTAGTTTGGATGCTAGGTTATCATAACTTTTCATTGATCCAAATTATAATTTCTATTAAAGTTCACCAGGTCATTTAAAACGGTTATAATAATGTAAAAAAATAACCTTTTTATTTTATTTATCTGATTTTTTTTTTTTTTATCAATGGTCATAACTTCCATTATGAAAAACCATAAATTTTCATTTATGACTATCCCTAATGTTCCTTAATGATGGAACTTATATAAAATATAGTAGCACTTTAGAGGAAAGCATAACGTCACAGCTCTCTCAGAAGTTCAACTGAAATAAATAAATCTGGTGTGAAATACTCACACGACCTTCTCCTACTGCTGCTGTTAATACAATTATGTATAAAATGACAAATTTTCTTTAAACCTCAAATTTTACTCATTTGTCTTAACATACTTATCGATGGGTGGGGTGACCACTATCTACCCAGCCAGATACTAGAATGACTACATTTTAGCCCAGAAGAAAGCGTCAAAACATTTAACCAACACAATATGACATTTGTACTTTAAAACACCAATTCTGCAGAACTACCTAAAATAATTTTTTTTCGGAAAAGTGATAGGATTTTGGATTCTCTGAATTTACCATTTCACGTTTAAATGAAATAGTCGGCTAATTTGATGGCAGCGCTCTGTCGAACAGCAGCAATACCCAGATTAAAAGTTAAGGCTAACTCAGAACCTCCTCTAAAAAAAATTTGTACGGAAAAATGTTTCAAATAATTGATAGATAGCCTGGTGTAGTGAGTATGCAAAGTATAAAGAAAAAGGAATTATTTGAAACTATAATGAAAAAATTGCAAAAAACTACAGAAAAAAAAAATTCAGTAAAATAATTTAGACTTATTTTGAATAAAATCTTCTTGTCGGATCGCATCGTGGTGCTTAAATGGAATATCAAGTTTGAACTTACTGCGGTTTTTCTTTTTTGAAATATTTTTTTCACATACACAAACAGAATTTTCGCTATCAAATTTTTTTTCTTATCCTTGATAACTAAAACATGTTATTTCAGGTGAAATACACAGTTTCGAAAGTATGATGCAATCGCAGTAGTTCCTCTTACAGAAGAAGAGGCTCCCATGGCTCCCAGGCCACTTAATGGTTAATTCTTAGGATGTGCCAATGAGAGCGAGAATGGGAAACTGATTGGCTCTCAGGAGGTCAACGGAGCTGGCACAATATAAAAAAAAAAGAACGAAAATTCAAAGGATAATGGAAAATATATTAAAAATTTCAAAAAATGTTTATAGCCAAACTTTATTAAGGAATGATTGGATGAATAGATATTTCACAATTGATAAATACTTGCTTTGATTTGATCTTCGATACAAGTCTTACTGAAATTTAACATAAATAACATCAATTTAACAAATTAATACCAGATTTGTAAATAAATTTTTTGGATATAATGTATTTTAACTATAGAAAATGTAATCTGAAAAAATAATAACAAATAAATTAGGTAAGGTTTTTATTTAAGTAATGTTTTTATTTAGTAGCCTCAGCAAAAGTATTTTAATAAAACCTTTTTATAAAGTATATAATTCTTAAAAGATTTATTTTCTGGAGTACTAAATTATTTGAAGACCGATGAAATGGGGATCGTTTTTAGAAAATAACTTCTAATTCCAAATAAAACTATTCTGTTTCCCAAGTAAGCAACTCATTTGTTTCTGTTTCGATAAAGTTAAGGTTACCATCAATAACTTTTAGGACTATTTTTTTACAAGAGGGTCATTTTGACCCATACTACCATTATGTTAACCATAATTATATTAGAAAATATTGAAGGAAGATCTACTAAATAGATGCTATTTTTTTTATTGGAAAAATACCAACAGCTGTTTGGTTCTCTACTAAACGAAAACAAGGTTTCAAACAAGGACATCATTTGCCCAGTAATAACTCCGCTTTTCAAGTTTGTACTTTCTACAAAGCACACAGAAACTTATTAGCATTTTTTGCAAGAAAAATACTCTGTCGATTTTTGTTGTTGCTGTCTTTTTAGAAAAGGGAACATATAGAAAAGAAGAAAGAACCAGGGCAAAAGAACTATCTATGATAAAACAGAAACAAAACGTTTCTATACATCACGGGCCTCAAACTCAAACACAGCCAATTCAAAAAAATAAATTAAAATTACATTTTATGAAAACTGTTAAATACATAATTTGACTGACAATGTTTTTTAGAAGATAGAATATTTTCTATTTTAAACTCCTCAAGATTGATACTGATTGTTTAGAAAATAAATCATCAAGCTGCGGGCTGGACAAAAAGCCTTCGTGGGCCGGCAGTTTGCATATTTTTGATACTACCATTTGGAAGACGGCTGCAAAAAAAAAGAAAAAAAGAAGACTACTACTGTAATAAAAGATCCACTGAAGACGCCAGGATGGCTGTATAACCATGTTATTATCTTCGATTTTAAATGTTCAGTTTTCCGAAGTGAGACTCTCTATTGTGTAAGAGAGAAAAACATAGTCAAAAAAGTTGACTTGATAATATTCAGTATAAGCAGATGCTTATACTGAATATTATCATTACTGAAGATGCTTTCCTCGATACTATTATCAAACTTTTACTTTCTACTAATTACTTTCTAATAAAAAAAAAGTCATCTAAATGTTGTGTGGCAATATCACTGCAGACATTGGGCTCTCTAGGATTGTTTTTTTTATATGAATCCATACAATATACAACAAAGTCGAAAAGTTCGTGCGCCTTTCTTTTTTTTTTGAACTTAAACAATTATTTTGCTGAAGCTTCAAAATAAAAATTATTACATTACTAAAGGTTCGGCAATTATTGTATTTATTTTTTTATACGATACAATGCATTTCCTCTTAAAAAAATTGTAAGATCAAACTTTTCATATCCTGCAGCATTCTTTCTTTTTTTAAATTAATGTTTTCAATACAAATCTAATTAAACAAATAAAAAAATAACAATAAAATTTATCTAAAAAAAGTAAATCATGTGGGTGTCCCAGAGTTGACAGGCAAAATTTCAGGGAGACTCATTGGATCATAAGCAAAAAAGCAATTCCTTCTGAACGTGTCCACAAATGGCCCTTTGAAAATTATACGTCATCATGTGAGAAAAAACGTTTGTTTTAAGTTTTTTTGCATTTAACATTTGAAAAACCACCTAACTTGTTCAAAAGATACATAAAGAGAGATAAATGTTCCCTACAGATACATTGAATGCAACGATTTATCTTCGGTGAATCATGAAATAAACTGTTTCAAAGTTGAGGAAAGTTTCTTTCCTTCTCAATTTTAACTTTTCTTGAACAATTACTTTTGACAATATTTTAGAAAGGTTTCGAAGAAGGAAACCGTTCTAGAACATTTTCTCCTCATCCTTTATTATGCATGAGAACGTGCTCATAGCGCATTGCCGAAAGCCCTTAGAGACGATCAGCACAAGTTCGAAGTCCCAGATAAAACAAATCAAACAAATGTTTCTTCAAGCTTTAAATGAAATATTTTGGAAAAGAAAAAAAGCTGCTACGTACCTGTTCACTCAAAAAATGTTTGTATATATTATTTTCTGTTTATGGTGTGCTTAAAATCATAAACAATTAATAACCTTGGCGTAATCAATTATATTTTTCACTTCAAAAGCCTCATTCTAATCTTACGTTCCATAAATCTCAACGCGATGCATCATGTTCAAGTGGGGCAATCAACATCACCATTTTTCAGTTTTTTTCAGTCATTTTCAGCATATAATTTCTAAGGGAGCATTTCTGGACAAAATACGAAGGACTTTTCTTTTTTGACTGAAGAAACTTTCCCTAAAATTTAGCAATATAGCCCTAGACACTTTGTATTTTTTCCCTCTCTATTTTGGGAATAAACAATAGACTAATAATTATGTTTCAACCGAAAAACTCCTTAGTAAGCTGATTAAAAAAAAAAAATTGAAATAATTACATCTCAAGGAAGAAAAAGCTGCCAAATACTCAAAATGTAAATTTATATATAAAGCATAATATACATGATTTACTTATTGTATGCAGGAAATATCTACAAATTTGAAGTAAACAGAAGACACAACTTCAGAAAGATCAAATGTTTGAACTTTAGAGGGCTGAGCAAAAGAAAGTTCTCCTAAACTCAAGTATTAAGATGAATCTGATAGCAGATGTCCACACTCAAGGTGTATTTACAAAAAAATAAAGGAAATTCGAAAATTCACAAAAAGCAATAATTGTCATTTTCAGAATTTGCAGAGGTCACATTTGTTTTTTTAACAAAACCTGACTAAGAATATACACAACCCCACTCCTATATATATATATTATATATATATATATACATATGGGGATGTTACACTGATCACGATAAGTAAGAAGTAAGAAATATCTGCCAATTACTACACATTTAAATAACTACACTTCTTCTCTGCAAAATTTTCTGCATGTGGATAATGAAACTTTGTTCTGCAACTTGAACGAGTTTGCTACTCCTGTGTTAATAGAAATGACCATTGATTTCGCTGCAGGATTCAAAAATATTTGACCAACAATTTATTCATATATTTCTCCTTCTTAATATCCGAACCAGACTGAAGATTTTAATATACGCCAAATACAACTATTCTACAACTTTCTGAAGCATTAAAGTTTTTTTTCTTGTTCTACAGTGTTATTATTATTAATTACTTTTATTTTTGTACCTGCAATTCACCAACTTTTGTTTTTAAATCGTTAAAATTATCATTCTAGTTTTTTGATTTTTATTTCAAAATAAATCATCATTACTAAAAATGAAATTGCGATGTTTCTTGCATTAAAAATATCACTTTCAACAAATTCTGGTATAAGATTAAGAAAAAAAAAAGTCAATATTAAGGTTCAAAAATTACGGAAGAGAAAGAAAGTATTGGAACCAAAAAACAAAAATTCTCTACAAGGCCGATTTTTTCAGATAGAAGGAAGGGCGCACTAAAGCCACTAAATACATTAAAGAACACTAGATAGTACCAATCTCATTCGCCAATTTCGTAGTTGTACACTGATTAATACGTACAACAGGATTTAAAAAAAAAAAAAAAAAAAAAAAAAAAAAAAAAAAAAAAAAAAAAAAAAAAAAAAAAGTCTTTATTTTATTGCTTAAGAAATTTTGTTTTTCCATGAAGTACCACACAATAACAGCCAGAAAGTAAAATACTGAAATCTACTAAGAGATATGTTAAGACCATTTGTAAAAAGACTTGTAACAGAGACAGAGAGAGAAATTAAAATTTTGTTTTAATTTTTTTTAGGTCAAAATTCACATCATGTATGCTGCGTGTTATTTATTTTTATTCGAGAGCAAGGCAGAATGGTCAGAGACTGCTTTATATAGGAAGTAAACGGGCATTCAAAAAAGTAGATAAGAAAAGAAAAATAAAATAAACAATTTAGCCTATTGGTAATTATTTTCTACACGATTTGGTCTCCATCATTGACTATGAGGGAGTATCACTTGAATGTGTGGCTGTTGATTTCCCACTGTAACAAAAACAAAACAAAAAACAAAAAGCACATTAAATACAAGTAAAACTTCATAATACACATTTCAATTTAAAGTTATAAAAGGTGAAGGATAGAATTTATTGAAAAGGCAAAACAATAAGAATGTTCTTCTAGAGCCCTCGTATTCAATTTTAAAGAAGAAAGCCCAAGTTGAAAAACTCAAGACTTTTACTTACTGCAATTACAATTCTAATTGACAAATTTTCTTCAGATATGGAATTTTTATTAACATTTAATTTCCTTACATATAATGAATTTGTGGTAGGAATTATGGTTGTCGGTGAGTTGTAAGTCAACCAGGAGGAGCATCGATCAATCCCCATCAAAACTTGAATGGCAGTTTAAAGTTAACTCTAACGTCACAGATCCTTCAGAAACTACCAAAAACTATTCTTTTTTTTTCAGAAAAACTTTCAAATAAAAGTTATTTGTATTAGGTGCAGTTAAGTATTTCATTAATTAAGTATACAGAAAATCAATGGAACCGTTTCCGAACAAATACCGAAAAACTTAGAAACGTTTTCGGTAAAATTACACTACGCTAACCGATTTCCATGTGTATATGTGACTGGTGTCTGTAGTTTTGCAAATGGTGACTTCTTTTTTAACAATTTTTATTTAATTTTTAATTCAAAGCAGTCTCAGTTTGAATATCTTGTGTTGCAGTGCGACTTCACCTATTATAAAGAACAGAAATTTCTTACTTTGAGACGAATGATGGTGCGGGTGATGATGGTGTATGTATTGATGGACCGACGTCTGCGCAGGTATCATATGGTGAGGAGTAGGTCCCGGATGTGGAGGTGGTTGAAGTATTGGGCACATAATTGGAAAAGTGGTTGGCCCAGGATGTGGTGGAGCAGGGGGAGCTGTCTGATTGTATCCGCCGCCTTGTCCCTGGGCCCCACTTCCACCGCCTCCACCAGAATATGCTACACCATTTACACCTCCACCGCCTCCACCACCTGTCTGGTTGGAACCACCTCCTCCGGTATTCCCACCACCACAGCCCTGACTGTTGGAAGACTGAGGAGACGGTGCATTGCCCTGAGGATGAACGTGTGGAGGATGATGGCCATGATGTGGGTGTGGGCCCATGCTCCCTGGACCCATATACTGCATCTGAGCAGGGGCTGCATTTTCAGGTGGATAGTTGATGGCCGTTAGAACTGGAGGCACAATACCACTACTTTGTTGAGCGACCATTCTCACCATCTGCTTAAAATAAATAAATATATATACTTTTTTTTTAATAGTAGAAAAAAAAAAATTAGCATTATTTCGATTTTAATAATTTATACTCCAAGCAATTGAAAGAATGTCAAATATAATTACTTACCTGTTGGTAAGGCTGAGGTGCAATGTGGGCCTGCGGACTGTAAGGCACTGTAAACTGTGTGTGCATCGGAGCTGGAGCTAATAATGGCTGACCAGTTGCAGCAGCAACCTGCATCTGAGATGGCTGTGACATACCCATATGCACTAAAAAAGGAAACAATATTATCCATATATGATAAGCCACGGAAGCTGATTATATTTGTCTGTACAAACATTTTTTATTTTATTTGTCTTGTATTTTATCCGCAAACTGATTTTCTTCCTGACCGGTTTCGGATTTTCATTCATCGTTAGGGGAAATTCACCAAATGGAAAATTTGGTGAATGAAAACCAACTTGGTGAATTTGCTCTGAAGATGGATGAAAATCCATATGCATGCTACGACGAATAAAATACCACATGTTTTCCAGCATTGCGGACCCATCCACATATTCAACATTCTTTTTATTATCGTTCCTATTTTATAGGCAATATTGCTTTATCACAAAGATATATTCTTGGTATTTGTTACTCATCACATTTAAATTTCATTACATAATTATACAATAGGATTGATCGGTATGCTGTGTCATTTAACAGCCTAACAAAGTTATATTTTAAATAAAGTGCTTCTCTCTGTACAGAAGTGGCAATCTAGACGAAAGTTTAACGCTGCAGCTCCTCCAGAAAAAAATTTTCTTGAAAAAGGTTTGAAATACAAGTGATATTTGTGTAGATAGTATGCAATAAACTGACATAAAACCATCAGTAAAGTTGCACTTCCGATTGATGGATTTTGCCCATCTTAGTGTAAGATTCCAAAGTGCCACTTCACTGGTGGTATACCTAAACGAAATATGAAGTTTGGACTTCCTGCAATTTTCGGTTTTAAAAATTGTGTTTTCTCTCTCTCTCACAAACACACACACGCACGCACAATTCACTGAACCCTTTTTTTCGTACTAAGGGGATCTCAATACGTATGTACTGACACGATCGCAGTTAAAGAAAGTAAAAAACATAAATTTAAAAACATATTTACCTTTGCGATATCTGTTTGCTTGATTAGGTGGCTGTGAATATGGTTGTTGTGAAGTAGCCACAACATATGTTGGCATGACCATAGCAGTAGGCATAGCTGGTCCAACGGAAGGCCCGTATCCAGGTGTCTGTGGAGTGTGTGGTCTAGACTGATTTGGTGTGCTTGCCCCACGCTATATACGAAGTTAACAATTTTTAATTAAAAAAAAAAAGAAGAAATAATTGAAAAATAAAAATTTTATCAATATACTTTACACTTACTGGTGTAAAAGGTTTGGCATTTGGATTGTAGACAAATTCTTTGGCGTTAGGATTTAATTTCGACTTAATAATTTTATTTGATGTAGTGCTTTCTTGTGGGCTATGCCCTGTTGTAGGACGAGGAGGCGGAGTCTGTTGCTGTTGCTGAGGTTGCTGATGCGGCTGTTGCTGTTGCTGGCTAACTGTAGGCGGTGCTGGACACGTTGGAGTATGTTGAGATGCTTGTTGCGATTCTGGGACTTGTGACTGCAAATCTATAACACTGTTTACAGGTGTATGCATAGGTTCGTTTTCTGTGTTGCTCACGGTTTGTTTTTTACAAGAATCCTCGGAATCACTTAGTTTGAAATCAGCCCCAAATTTCCTTAAATCTGTTAATTGATCATCTCTTCCTGTAATAGATAAACACAGTATTGACCTGATGTATTTGTAAATTTTTCATACTCTTGGTTTAAATCCAAGTTTTAAAAACTATACTTTTAATTCTATCTGCTTAAGATACCATTAAAACTCAACTAAACCCTTGGAACCAAAAGGAGGATTTTGTTGGGAGTTGTATGGTCAACACTTCGCGGTTCCCGTTTCTGGCATTCATAATCACAATCCACTACTAACATCCCACTTTTACTGGAAGTCCCCCGCATCACACTTTTATCACTGAAGTCCCCCGCTCTGAATCGAAACAGACAGCTCATACCAAAAGCCAGTGTGCTAGCCACAAGCTAGACGGGGACAAAACTGTTATTAGTTAGCATCGACTTTGGTGTGTGTTCTCGATACACTGAATTTGAAGTTGAGAACAGGCCAAGGATCAAAGTGAGTAATGTTGCAGTAAATATTTATTTATTAAATATTGTTTTAGACAATCGTCTATACAATAGAGCGGGTCATATTTTAGTGCAGTTAGTTGGCCATATTTATGTGGATATCAAGTTGATGGCAAAATGCCACATTTAACTGTCATCAATACTCAACTGAATAACTGACGAGCAATAGTTTACTTTAATATTTTCAGCAACCTGCAATTCTTGTTGCCAGTATAAAGGCACTTTCAGAAAAAGCTTAGGTTTCAATTACCACAAAAGACCCCTAAAATAAAGGGATTCGTTTCCGAGAAAAAAAAAAAAAATCAGTTAATGGTACTTCCACATACGGATTTTGAGAATTGTTTTTAAGCAGTCGTCAATGACTGTAACATAAACTTCTGTAAAATTATGTTTTTATCTTAGCAGGATTATTGTTTTTGAATAATGAAATTAATTTAAGCAACATAAACTGACCAGACATTAACGTGTCTAAAAGACTCTTTACAAACCTCTCGATAATTTTCTCTGATTTATACTGCCCTGTTCTCTATTCTGATGTTCAACAGGATGTGGCAATGGAACCGGGGGCTTTCTGTGATGTTGGTGAGCACCACTCTGGCCGTTTTCACTATTAGCCACATTACTATTAAAATTCGAGTTTGTATGGTGATTTCCTTGAGTTCGATTCTCTATTACATGATTACTGTTGTTGGCATTGGTATTTACTGTGCTTGGGTGAGAATGTGTTCCATTTCCAGAAGAGAACCTTGCACTTTCACTATTGCCGAATGTACGGGCTGAAACACGAGACGCGCCTCTGGCTAAAAGAAAGAACATACATTTGTAATGAATCATAAACAATAATTATTTGCAAACTGGAGATGAGAAATCAGTCTAAGTTTAATAACTCATCCATCTGCTACTAATTTACAAAGCAGATAAAACACCGTCATTTTATACATCAATGAATGGACTGACACCATACGAACAGGCGATAAAAACGTTATTAGGTTGAAATTTTTTGTTTACCTGCATTACCAGGAATCAAAACCGAAAACATCCTACTATTGAATACGTGATTGGGTCCGGAATGCTATCAAATATCAGAGATTTTTCCATAATACGATTTCAATAAAATCAATTCATTTTGTGGTCAATGACCAGTTTCGGACGTTCACCATTATAAAGATGTTTTATTAACGACTGTGCGAACAATACCAATTGAGTTCAACAATACCAAACTATATGCTAATCATACGAGACGATAAAACTGACAACAATAATTGCTAAAAAAATAGAAGCACGGAAAATAAACATCATTGTAAACAATAAAAAAAAAGGCACTACGAACTGATAAACATGAAGAACGCACAACTAATAAATAACAGAAATAACCCAAGGTCAATACTACCATGGCCACGAATGTTGACAAAGGCAATAGCACTGATATTATGATACATATTGACTACATAAACAAAACCCTGAACATCATTAAGAACAAAGTGCATACACAAATTCATATAGGCCCATTCAAAACGTATAGTAAAGCCGAGGTGAAAATAACACCAATAACAGGAATTATCATCAACCCAACGAAACATACAAATATATTTCCATGAACTCTAGAGGTCCTAAGAAAGCACTTCCCAAGATTCTAAAAACCCAATACACTATCTCATTTATATATATATACATTCCTGGCGCATCACATTTTCTGAAAAAAGATAGGTCATTCAAAGCAAATAAAATCTGGTATGAAACATGCACTTGACATTCATACTCAATTAATAACTTCTAATGGATAAATTTTCTTCAATCATGAAATTTGTTCTAATGCTTCTTGTACGATATGGAAATGTCTCTGATGCTTCTTACCATACAGTCGAAGAAGAAAGCAGTCTTTCGGTGTCCAAGGTCCCTCGGACCACCTTTAAAATCTTTTCTCGGAAAAAGTATTTAACAAAAGGCAAAGGTCTACACAGGTTATAATTAGAATATATCAAGTTTAAAGAAACCTGTTGGTGTCTCTTTCTTGACAAAATAGCGGAAAACTAAAAGATGCATAAGTTAAGTGGCATTCGCTTAAGGAATTTTGACAGAAACCTTCCTGTCCGTTCCCTTGGTGGTACATAAACAGAATATGAAGTATAAACTCTCTGCGATTGCTGGCCTTTAGATATTTTCTTAATTTCACACACTAAAGATACTAAATTATTCTCTAATATCTGTTTTTTATACTGAGGGGGGGGGGCTTAGAAGTATTTCTATGAGACTCAATTGATAATCTGATTCGGATATCTTTTCTCATAGCAGCAAGAGAAACTAGAAATAAATTACTGAATATTTTTTTCTGTCATAGTAAATACATCTTTGATTTATGTTTTACTCCACTTCGGCTTCATGAATAATAATTACAGTCATTATAAACGTTTTTTTATGAAAGCGACTTACACTCGGTTAGAACCAATTGAGTTTTCAAATGAAGGCGGAAGCCTCACAAATTTACAGCCCTATATGTTTTAACATAGGAACTAAAAATTTAAAATATAAGAACTTTTTTTTTATTCGCTTTGTAAGTCAGTAACTGTTTTTTGATAACTGTTATCTGGAAACAAACTTCTTTAAGTAACGCAATTAGGTTAGTGAGGCCATTTAGATAACAAGGCTCAAGCTCGCGCCTAGTGCATATAATGGTTAATGCAGTCTTGACAAACACCACCACGATATCTCTAGATATCACCAGCCATTTTCTCCACTTCAATCTCAGAAATGCCAAACATTATTAAGCAATTACGAAGCAAGAAAAAAGAAAGTACAATATGTATTAACACTCTGAACTGAATAATGACAGTCGATCTCAACACTATCAAAAACATCCTGATGAAGGATCAGAAACGTCGATGACAAGAAAATGAAGCAGGCTATTACGGATAAAATCTCGAGACATTTTACTATTCATGAGTAGTTTGTATTGAAGTACACGAAAACATGACATGACATATTAGAATAAAGCAGTACCGTGTCTTGTGTTAGTGGTAGTCCGTTGGGGTTTAGGAGAATCAGTGTTTCCATTAATTCTTCCAGTCCTAGGAACTGCAGGTGTTTCCTGATGTACTGAAGGCAGCAGTACAACTGACTGTGTGAGAAGTTGTGTCTGACTTAAAGCTGTGGAGCTTTTAGTATTAGTGCAAGCAGCATTCCCAATTATATTAGGAGATCCTGCTGCTATTACGTTTGTAGAACCACCACTACTCCCACTACCTCCAACTCCACCTCCGCCCCCACCACCACCTCCTCCGCTACAACTTCCTGCTCCACTACCAACAGTACTTCCGCTACCAGCAGATAATGGCGAGGTGCTTGAAGTAGAGGTAACACTAGACGTTGTTGACGCTACAGCGGCTGGTGTCATAGCGGCTGATATGGATGCTCCTGACATAGCACCCCTTACTTTACTCCCTTGCAATGTTTTCCGTTTTGGAGGACAGACATATTTATTAACACCATCCGCATTACAACCTGATTCAACGTTTGTCGGTAGTGGTAATGGACGGGTTACTGCCGCAGCTTTCTCTTCTTCATCGCCGTTTTCTACATCAATACGAGTCTTATAATGAGGATTGCTTTCTATTTCATTAGCTATTTTAGTAGCCTTTGCTTCAGCATCTCTGTAAAAAAAAATATATAAATAAATAAAAAACAATCAACTTAACAAAGTCAACACGAGTAATTCAAGTAAAATATATGTTTTTTATTTGCCTCTAACTAGTACCCTTTATAAGTATTTTCCACACGTGTCATAAGTATATTTATTATATAAAAAAGTAAATCAATAAAATGCAAACAATATTTTCAACACTAAAGTAACCAGCAGTACTCACTTATAATCTTTGGTATCTTTGTTTTGCAAAGGTGTAGTATATGCAGAGAGGCCATGATCAAAGTTCGATGTAACTCCATACATCTGTTCATTTTGTCGGAACATGTCATTAACATCCCAACCATTCTATAAAAGATACCATTTCATAATCATCTGAGACAAAAATAATTCAAATATATTTGATGCTGCAACTAGAATGCGACTCTTCGAGCTTGAAACAAAACCCTGATTAATTCAAAATTTTGTATTAATAATCCACCAAATTTGTATGAAAATTTCAAATATATATAATAAATTTTTTTTAACAACTTCGAAATTGAAGATCTCTGGAGTTAACATTCTTATTTCAAATGGGCAAAGTTTATAATTTAAAACATCTGGTATTTAGATTTCTAGTACTTTATCCCCAAGAAAATTACACCAAATTCAAATTACAATTAGCAATGATGTGCACTTTAAAGAAAACCTAACGTCAAACCTCTTCTAGAACTCCCTAAAATAATTTTTTCGGAGAAACGTTATAAACAAAACTCAAGTGTGTTAGTAGTATGCCTAACCAACTATAAGAAAATCAATGGAGGTGTTTGCAAAAAAATCGTGAAAAATGAAAAATAATTTTAGTAAACCAACTTCAGGAGCCAATATAGACACAGACCACCATCTTTCAATAGCCTGACAGCGTGACAGAATACAGTCATTAAGAAGAGGCGTGGTCAAAGGATCGGAAAGTATGATACTGCAACGCTTAAGGTTGGATGATGAGAAATGCACTAGATACGAGGCCATCACCATTAGCGAGGAGATTCTTTTGCTGGATACCCCAGAAAACTGCACTATAGATCAAAGATAAATATGATGAAATCATCAGAAATGCGGCAGAGGAAACACTAGACCTCAAAGACAGGAAAATTAGGACCCCCTGTTCGATTGAGACTATAAAGCAGCCAAGGACAAGAAGAGCATGGCCTACAAGATAATGATTCAAAGATAGCCTACACGAAGGTCTGCAGAGGCGTAGTGTTAATTCAGGAGAGAAGAGAATCATCTACTTCAAAGGAATATCAACTAAGGTCGAAAATTCTACCAAAAAGTGAACAAGGGGAGGAAGCTGGGTAAACCTCGATCAACAGCATGCAAAGATAAGGGTGGAATTCTGCTGACAGAGAATGAACAAATATTGCGAAGATAGGTCGATGATAATATGTGCGACTGCATGAAATAAGAAAAGTGGGAATACCCAATTTGCGATGGCTGGTTAATGTGGCAAATGATGCCGGATGGCTACTAGGACTTGGAGAGCAGCCGCACAAGCACAAGGCAGACAAGAATCGCAAACCATTGAGGTGGAGGCTCGGAAATGAGTTGTAGAGCTGCTGATGATGATGACGATAAAATGTAACTTCTGATTAATCTATTCTGACCGAACCTTCCCCTGGCGAACGCAGACGGAAATAAGTCTTGATATTCCCTTGATTTTTGGTTTGTGAGTTATGATGTTCTCTCTCTCTCTCTCACTCACTCACTCACTCACACACACACACACACACACCATACGCAAAGTGTAAGAATGCTTACAAAAAAAATATACTCCATTTGAAATAAAAAAGTTACCATCGAATTCCGCAATTAATGAGCACATTAATAAAATTTATATCTATAATTTGAAATATTCAGACAAAAGTCGTGGAAATATTTGAAAATTAATCATGTTTATAAGATAAGAGTTTATAATATAACTTAAGGTACAATGAAATTAATTTTACTTACCGCTGTAGTCCCATCGAGGTCGAAATCATCAACATTGTTCCCCGGGCAATCCCAGGGTTCTAGCTCTTTTTCTGTTACTTGCCCATTAAATTTACTAATTGCTGTATCAGTTTGAAATGTTTCTAACAGGGATAAATTAAACATTTTCAATTATGGTAATATCTAAGTACACAACGAATCTAATTCAATTCTAATCAACTTACCTCTAGTAGCGAATTCTAAATCGGTGTCAGGTATTTCTAACTTAATAATATCATGAGGTCTGAATATTATTTTGTCAACAATTGAATCCATGCTGATGAATAATGGATTAGATGTGTCAATTTTGTGTGCTAATTCAACTACAATCTCAAACTGTGCAGAAAAAGTACGGAAAATACCTTCATATATGCCACCGGTCATGGTGTGTACCTGTTATGACAGCATATAACGATTAATTCAAATATTAAAGTCCTCAATATTAATAAGAAATACGTTCAGTCCATGTTTAACTTATCTCAAATGAACTCTTTCAAATACTAGTTGATACAGTTTATTAATGAACTAATTATGATTATATGTAAAATACCAACCTTAACTGAGTTTCCGACAAGCGATGCAACCGAATTCATAAAATACGAATTATTGTATACTCCGTCCATGGATATGCCCCTTTCATTGTTGCCTCTCGCACGTGGTGACCTATTCAAAAATAATGAAATATTTATGGCATCATTTAACTGCCAAACAAACCATACGACTTCTTTAATCTTTAGCCAGTTCAATCTTGAAATTTTGTGCATGAAAAACAAAACTTTTCTCAAATTTTATACCTGTAAATATCCAACCTTCGAAATCGGATACAAACACTCGCACGAATGCCTTAATGCAATTTTTTGTATAGTGTTGAGCTCTATTACAGCATTGTGTCTAAAGGATTTTTAATACAATTATTCTGAGTTTCCCGTGACTGCAGAAACACGAAGTTATACGTAAGCCAAAACGTCTGGTATGAAAAACTCACACGCACCTACTGAAATTCTCACAGTTCTGATGCATAAATTTTGTTAAAAGTCGGAATGTTTACCTCTTATCACCTGGTACAGTGTACTAAAATGATATTAAAGAGGGAGTCCTAACTTTTCAGCTTCCAAAAACCCTTAAAATAGAAAACAATTCAATTAAAGATGATAGGTTTTATATTTATATTAAGTATAAATAAATAAAACAGCAACTATTTCATAATCCAGGGCGTTGGGGGGGGTCCCCACTTCCCGCCTTGCAGCCCATATATCAATGAGTTTTGGAATCATTACAGAACCGGAGTTAATCCTTCCTTGATAAAAACACAATATTTTCGAATTCTCGACATACGCTGATCAGTAAAGCAATCGCCGATTCACAGAAAACCCTCCAAAATTTAATTTTCCTAGAAAAACGTTACAATGCACTGATGGGGCGGTATGCAAAGTTAAAAGAAAATCATTGGAGCTTTCGCAAAAACTGAAATACTATTCAGTAAAGGAGCACTTCTGGTTGACTGATTTTACCGAAGACGTGTCGATCTCATGGTAGTGGCTGGTGATGATACCATGTGGAACTATCAAATTTGAACTGCCTGCAACTGATAGTTTTTGAGATAATTTCCCACACTCGCGCCTTATACAGTACTTCAAAACATACATATATTTCCTATTCAAAATTTTCGAAAAATTAACGCAATCGCACTGCTTCCTCTCAAAGGATAAGAATTAGAAAAAGGCAAGTGAAGTAAAAACTTAAGGTGTTTCATTCTGATTACAAGGGAAAAATAAGAAAACAAAATGAAAATATTTTGAATAAAAATAATACTCTTCTGAAACAAGATTTTATAAGAAAGTCCACCCAGTAGTAGGAAAGGAACCACATTTTGAGAAACTATAAATTATAAGAAAATAATCGTAATAAACAAACAGGATACAGGAAAAACGCAAAATATATTTTACATTTTCAACTAGTACTAAATCGTAGAAACATAAAAGGGTGGGTTCAGTTCTGTAGGCGGTTCTTGGTTGTGGGAGCATTATTCTACACTATACTGAATGGACCATCATAACTATAGTTTTACCACATATCGTACATATTTAGACATAACTATATATGTTGGTTCCAATTAAAAGAAAAATGAAATACCGTCTTGGTTATACACTTTAATCTGCCTTCTCATCAGTTTTCTTGTATTATCCATCTTGGAATTATGCATGCTAGATCAAAATATGTGCACTATATCAAAAAGAGTAATTGGAAGTTAAATATTTTAACAATCAAAAAATTAACCTATTAAATTAGGCCTGTAAAGAAAGTAAGGCCGCCCATATGTGCCAGTAAGCGCGTGAAATAATTAAGAGGGATTGTACCCCACAACAAGTATCTTTCTCATAATTTGAAATTTATGGTTATTAGCAAGTTCAGATATTTCTTACAAAATGTGCCCTATTTGACTTGTTTAGACAAAATTAAAAATTCATAAAACATATATGAGACGGTATATACTGATTCAGATTTAAAACAGAATTACTGTTTTATGCTTGTATGCACAAATTACATTTCTGAAAGGTTTTTTTTTTGTTCTGTTTAATGTCAATTTAATGTGTTGTTCTAAATTTATAAAAACAATCCATATTTATATAAGAAACCTATATAGATGCCATTGAATAGGCTACATGGAATAGCGCTCTTTTGTCAGTGGCGCCAAAAAAATGCAATGGAAGTCTCCTCTTTTTTCTCTTATTTTTGTGTTAAGGTACAAGTATCGGGGCCGGGAAGTAACAAATTGGTGTATGCAAATAGATATATGAGAAAGTGTAGTGTTTGTTAAAAGTATGGAACTAGTTGCAAACACAGAATAGCTGAATTGCCGAACTCGTGGCGTAGGAAAATAATGTTGCAGAGGATGCACCGCCATTAGATAAGTACTTCTTAATTTTATACTCTTGATTATGAACATGTGTGTAGTAAGAAAAAGAATGTGTTTAGAACAGTGAACCGAGCTTTAGGAGTGGGATCGATAGGGGAACATTATTTCTCGAAACACCTCAGTGAGGGCGGGGAACGGAGGTAAAAATATGCGCTGGGGCTAATTATTACAAAATTGAACACACACGACTTTCTCTTACTGCAGTTAATGCAATTATAAAACAGGGTAAAAATTGGGAATAATATCCCAATACGTGGCGCATTCTGTATTTATTTTGGAATGCCAGCAAGATATTTCATTTCTCTTCATATTATATATATGATAGAACCATCCATTGTATCGAAGTGGCACTTGGAGGAGTAGCAATGCGGAGGCCCCAGGTTCAAATGATGCCCTTAGATTTTCTCTGTAACTAGATAATAACACTGCTCGGAGTCCGGCAGTGCACTAAGAAGGTTCAAGGAGGCCTCAAGTCGCAGTGCACAACCTAAAAAAAAAATTAAAAAATAAACTTTAAGTTGCTCCTGCCAAGGTAACCTACCCACAAAACCCAATTTTCTTGGAAAATGCTTTCATATAAAACTATTGCTTTCGTTGCAGACATTTTTCGAAAAATCGGTATATTGAAAAAACCTTTTGTAAATTCGAACTTTCGGTTGATGGATTTTGTCCAAAACCATATTGTCACATGCACTATTGGTGGTACCCAAATGGTTCCTGAGTTTGGGCTTCCTGAGATTTTTCGTGTTTCAGTTATTTTTCCATAGAGAACATTCGCTAATAACATTTTTTTGCGTACTCCGGTGAAAACTCAATTTCGAAAATTGGACATGACCGTAAGTACATCCTCTTACGAACAGTAAGAGAAAGTAAAATGCGCCATAGGACTTTGATGGGTAGCCTAAGGTCACCGTTGCGCTATAACCTCTAAATTCAGTATTCCTAGAAAATATTTCAATTAAAAATAATAGAACTTTAGGTTTTTATTAAGCAAACAAAGTTTAAGAAATTCTTACGAGTGGCTTTCGAAAAAACGCAATCCAATCCTTTTGTTTGAAATACCTACCGGTCATTGGCGCCGGGACCCTTCTCAGTGCATTGTCGGCTGCCGGGTAGTGTTCATCCACTACAGACAACACTGGCCATTACCAGCTTGAGATTAGAGGCTCCTAGGAAGAGAAAATCTAAGGGTAATACTGGATTCGAACCCGGGACCTTCCTGAGGGTGTCCAGCGCGCTACCACTGAGATAATCCTATCCCTAAGTAAAATGTTATTTCGACTGAAACATTCTTATCAGATACTCTAATGAAATTTAAAGAAAAATCAAGTTTCAAGATCCTGCGATTTTTCATTTTTGACTTATGGATGTTCACATACTTACCTGGAACACATACACACATCATTTAAAAACAACTTTTTCGTACTCATTGGATCATTGTCTAAAGTTAAGACTGATCACTGATAGTTAAAATAAAAATTATGCCATGGATATAGTAATGATGTTCCGTACAAAAACATTTTGCAAGATCACGCCTTTTATGAATCAATTATGAAAGAGAGGCGTTGGAAATGAAATCTTACGCAGTCGATGTTCAGCGTTCTTATTATTTACATTATTTTTATTTAGGATGCAAGTTTCTTCTTATTTAACGTTATAGAAAAAAAGTTACACTGGGTATAGAGGATGCCACTAACGACATATCAATGCAGAAGAATGGAAGATAGCAGTAGATGGAGTTAATGTATTTGTCTAAACATACGTACAAGTTCATGACATGAATTACCTGTCTGACGTTGAAAAACAAGCAAGACGTTTTTCCACCAAAAATCGTGGAAGATCGTGGTGTATTTTTTTACTATCAACTACGATGGTTATTAGAGCCTTTATGAGTGTTAATATAAATCTAGGTCCAGGTGATACTTTTATACATTTCAATATTTACTCCTGCTTATTAATCCCAAATTTTTGCAAGCAGAGGTTACATATAAAATAGGATATTCCAACAAATAAAAGTTAAAATGCTTGGTGGCAGAAGGTTTAAACAATGCCAAATGACTTTACTTTTTAAAGAAAATTAGTTTTACTAGAAATAGTGTGTTAATTTTGTCTAGGAGTTTATGTTTCTTAAACAAACAAAATGGTCAAGATCTTATACTTTATGATACTGAGAGGTTAAACTGAAATAATGAAATGACAAGGGGAAGTGCTGTCCCCTTATAAAAAAAAAATGCTCAAATAAGAGCATTTTAATGAATATTGATATAGCATGTACATAATGTAGTTGTCACGATCATGTCATTCATAAACTTGTTCATTCAAGAAAATAAAAGAAAAATACAAACATTTCTTAAGGCATAGCTCACTGATAAACACAATCCAATAAACATAATGAAATTGATGATTCGTGAATAAACAAAACAATTGCAAAGACATACCATGGGCGAACAAAGATCAAATCAACATTATGAAGTTGAAATGGCCATGTTAATAAAATGCATACCATGTTGAAAAAAAAAATTCTATTTTGTTATCCTGTAATGGAAATATCTTGATGGGTTAAATAGAAATAAGGAACATACCAAAGATGTGCGCAGTAAAAAGATTTTGGTATAATCCGATTTTCTATTGTGATCTTTGATGAGTCAAAACCAAAACTAATATAATTGTACTTTTGAAATTTGACTGATGATATACCAAGTTTTACATAGGTAATATTGCAAACACTTTTTCAGAACAAGTTCCGTCTTTTAAAACGTTTATAACAATATTTTAAAAATCAGTTACTAAACTGACCGGTGGAATCAGTTTCAATGAAGAAATAATAAATTGGAGATAATTAATTTAGCGACTGTAGAAATTAGAAGAGATGACTATATTTATTTAAGAGTATTTTATAATTATTGCAAAATATTTGTCTGGATTTTGTTCTTAGGTACTTAATCTTACTACTTAATGAAACAACAGAACGTAGAAAATAATTTGAGTAAGCTTAGTTTAACTAGATTACTAGTTTAACTTGGTTTACTTCCTGCTTTAGTAAGTAGTAATTATTTATGGATTTCACATCTGATCTGATTTATTTTACGACATAACACTTTGTATTTATTTTAAATTTAATGAATAATTCCAGATAATAAAATATTACAAAATAGAAGTACTTTAAAAGTTGGATGAGCTTCATATTTAACCAATTATCTAGTAAGAACAATTCAACAAAAATATTAATGATTATAATTCAATCAATTATGTTCAATTTAACATACCTAGCCGAATTTGATCGACTCTTTCTTTTGGTGTTCATTTTGCCAGCCTCGTTTTTAGCGGGGTAGGCACTCTGTTTCTTAGTAGGGACCGGAATTTTGATTGCGTATATTAACACGATTTTACACAGAGAAATTCAGTTAATATAATTTTTTTATATTAGAATTTTTTTTTAATAAATCACAGTCAAAATTAAAAAAATTATTCCCTATTTAATACCTACTGCTCAAATGCACTACGTTATACATCCCTACAACCAACTTCACTCAACTAGAGTTCAATAGCTACTAACACATGAGCATCATTTATTAGCTAACGAAAAAAATTTTTGTTTTTTAATCAAATTTTTAAAAAAACTTAATTCAATAGATGATGTCCATTATTACTATTGTTCAGTACTTTAGACGTGTTTGATATCGTAGAATTTATAAATAATTAACTTCACGGAAACTTTATCATTTATCATTTCCAAAATTAAAGTTTATTTTTCTAAATCCGATCAAAAATTAAAAAAAAAGAAACGGCAAGAATAAATAAGCACTTAATATCCTAACAATGATTAAAAAAAAATGTTAGGATCACTTGACCATAAAGTTACACTTCAGATATGTCACACTTCTATAAATTAGCATATAGGCTAAAAATTCTTAATACTAAAAGTGCCCCTATTATCAATTTGTTTTTAAAACTTTTTTTTCCCATTTGCAGTACGATTTTCTTGAGTTAGATATTTTATTTTCTATTTTCCAAGACAAATTTTATAATATTATATTATTATTTTTCGAAATGATTTTCTTAAATGAACTGTAAAACGTTGAAATTAATATCTTAAAGAAAAAATAGAGAATTAGAAAAAAATTAAGTAAATATAAATGGAAAATGTTAAGTAATACAGTTATTTCTAACATTTTATACCGAAGGAGCACCCCCCCCCACAATAATTTTAATTTTTGACTGGATAAACATTGACTGCCTGAAAAAGAAGTTGAAATGACCATCATTTATAGATTTTTCCTTTATAAAAAAATCTGGCATAAAACACACATAATTCTCACACTGCAGTTAAATAAATAAATAAATAAATAAATCTGTATTTATGCAATAGCATGTTACAGGGAGTTGCCAGTTCTACAACCAAAAGTAATAAATAAATAGTTACAAAATTACAAACAAAAACAAAAGACAATACAGTTTCCAAAATAATAGTTTAAAAAGAAAAAGAAAAAAATACAATACTTCTCATAAAAAAGAAGAAGAAAGAATAACTTCTCAAAACAATCAAAATAAAACTTTCTTAATTTTAGAATGTAAACAATGTAATTAAAAACTTGGCTCATATGGTCATTATCCTTAACCGACAAAATATTAAAATATTTTCTGTATTTTGATCAGCATTTATAATATAATTTCTTAGTAATGACTTTCTGTGGTCACTGTATGTAGGGCAAATAAAGAAAATATTATGTAAAGTTTCTTATGAATTAGTCTTTGGGAATCCTGATTGTGCTATTAGTCTTTGTTGTTTGATTGGAAACTTGGTGATAACATAAAAGGGTGTTATTTCGGTAGACAAGAAGATCTGTAGACGATTATATCTGGAGTTGAAGACTACATACTGTAGTTAATAATATTATAAAATTTACAACTAGGAATTCTTTCTCAAAGTTCAGTTGCTCCAAAAAAAATTGGTGATGGGAGGTACATGTCAGTTCTCAGACAAAGCAGTTAGTATCAGAATGTGATTACCACCAATCCAGAAGTCAAGCATAAATCAAACCCGCCCAGAAAAGCGAAATCTAGCGTCCAGATTCCTCTAAACTCCTTTACAATCGACTTTATCAATTTCAAATAAAAGTAATACGTTTATTATCTGGGGGTTAACAATCGTTTATATATCCGCTGGAGCCGTTTACGAGATAGTTCTTAAAAAAAAACTTATAAAACTATTATGTAAAGTCGCAGTTCTTACGTCTAATTGGATAGTCATACTTAAGACAGGGATAATTAACATGAAATAGTATGGATTTAAACTGCTAATTAACTGGTTTATGTAAATTACTATATATGGAAGTTAAGCTCATGCAGCGAGTCTGTTTTAATCGATTACTGCAGTTCTTTAGGTAAATAAAGTTGAATATAATTAATTGGGGTTTCCAGTGTATTCATCTTTTTAGAGTATTTGAGTATGAGATACAGCGGTATAAACGGCATGCAGAAGACACTAATATTATCAACTATGATTTAAAAGATCTGGTGTGAAACAATCACACGGCTTTTTATTACTCCTGCAAGTAAAACTGTATTGACGTATATTACTAATATTATCAACTATGATTTAAAAGATCTGGTGTGAAACAATCTCACGGCTTTTTATTACTCCTGCAAGTAAAACTGTATTGACGTATTACAATATTGACGTAATAACAAATTTGCCATATTTGTACTAACATAAATATAGCGATGGGGGCATATAAGTAGCTAGCTGCTAACCTCGGCTGATAGAGAAGTGATGATATTTTGACCAAAAACGAATCAACTGCATAAAACATTTCAAATTTAGCGCTACAAATACCGCACAACTATCCAAAATCATTTTTGGGGTGGATAGGTGGGGAGACGATATAATTAAAAGTGATATAGTTTTTTTTTAATCGCAGAAGGATGACCTGGCAAGTTGCGTATCCACGAGTTTTAGTGATCACCATTCTGTACTCCCTTTCGAGCAGGAGTGTAAATCATATTTAAAGAATAAATGATTTAAATCATTTTATATATGTAAATCATTTTAGATACTGTCTGAAAATTCTTAACTTGCCCGATTATCGCCTTCCTAAAATATTGGCTTTGGAGATTATAAAAAATAAAATTTTTTGGTTTAAGCATTGGTCTTCCTTAGCTCAACGCTACTCCTGTGTATTTGATTCATCTATAGTAAATATGTCTAGTTGGCGGACGCAACTGACGGCCATTGTACAAAGAATAGGGGATCGCCATCTTGAGGAGT
>JAAEAF010013148.1:0-17889 GCA_011037195.1 Triatoma infestans
AAAATTGACACGATTACAATACTTCCTCTTACTGGGAGTAAGAGAAAGTAATAATAATATAGTAAAATTTGATGGTACTGTAACGGAAAGTTTGGCAATAAGAACCTTAAAAGAACGTCACGAAAAAAGTGGCATATTTGTCTATTCTTTTTATTTATTTTTTTTTTCTGTATTGAGCAATATGAGGTAACCAATTATCTGAGTTATATAACTTTAGATCCCGTAGTTTAGGAAAGAATATTTACTAAATATATGAAAGCTTAGTTGGTTTTTAAAGGGATCCAAGGTGATACATAACAAGGCCGACTGATCTAGTCAGCGTTTGGCCTTTAATCCTGCAGTACATATGTTTGGTCACGTGTTTTACCAAGTTTAAAATTAAATTTATTCCAGCAACATAACAAAATAATATAATTATCAACTAAAGCATACCATATACAGTAGGTGTGGCTGGATTGTTTTATTCAATGATCTATTCCAACGAAAATATACATTATTAAAAAAAAAAAAAAAATCTAGTGTGAAAGAAACATCAACAAATTTCTTCATTAAATTGTATTAATTTATAGAGTAAGAGAAAATGTCGTTTGAACGTTTTACATTCGATTTTTTTTTTGTTATCTACATTGTCTATTTATTTGTACTTTCTCTTACTCCTAGTAAATGTCGCAAGGGGTATTTGTTGCATGCAGTTACTTGGGGAATAGCGGACCCCACGGGTTACCACAGCTCAGTTGACTCCATGCACTTCATCAGAACAGTACACAATACACTTCATATACTCTACACTTTACAGACAAGGACAAACATAGTACACAAACTAGGGTCACCGTCCCCTAATTAATTGGCCTAAGCCAAGGGAGAAGAAAGGGATTAGCTCAGTGATAGCGCACTAGACTACCAACGCGGAGGTCCCAGGTTTGAATCCAGCATGCTGCCCTAATATTTTCTCTTCCTAGGAGACTCTAAAACTCACTGTCCGGTGATAGGCAGTGTTTATCTGTAGCTAGAGAACACTGCTTGGAGCTAGGGCTTGTAACCCGGACATTTGTCCGGAGGGCCACCATTTTGGCTGTAAGTGTGAGAAAAATATTGATGTTATATATTCAATTAATAGAAAATTTCATTTATCGATTTTTTTTTTCCTTTGCTAAAAATTTACAGTGAGTAGTTATATTTATATTGTTTATGTCTAAAAGCTAAAAATATTTACATTATTATTGAAAAATTAAAATTAATTTGTAAAGGACGATACTTGAACTTGTTTGAACATGCATATAATTCACTGAACAGAATAGCATTAGCATGCGAGCAGAGCGGTGCTTCAGCTTGTGTTTGAACATGCATAGACTTGCTTTAAAAAAAAATATGTATATTCTTAAGGGACGGCAATTTGTCTTTTTGTCCGCGGCGGCATAACCGCTAGAGCGGGCGCTGCTTTGGGGTCACAATAGATTTTTCAGGTCGCAATGCAAAAATCCCGTACAACTATCTTTACAATCTACTCCTAGTAAAAGGAAGTATTGCAATAGTGCCTATATATATATGTAGTGTTAACAGAATATCTTAAAAAAAAGTTAAGTCGCAGGAAGTTGAACGTTACCACCGACCGCATAAGACACGAAGATTTTGGGCCTAATCCATTAACCGGAAGTGCGTTCTCTCGGAAAACGGCTCCAACAATTTTTTGTAAATTTCCCATACTATCTACATACATAAATACCTATCACTTGTTTTTTTTTATCGTTTTGGAGGAGGAGGCACCAACATTGATCTTTTCGGGGTTTCTCTGAGAAAATAGTAGCGTTATATTTCCCTCTAGTGTACCAATTCAGTATAATATATGGTTTTACCACCTACATAATAGTAATATACGTTAAGAAGCATAAATAGAATTCCCAAATTTGAAGAAACGATGATTTTCTTTAAACTTGGATTGCTTGCTAGATAGATAGAAACATATTACTTTTATTAGAAATTTTGTTCTTAAAAAAATTGATTTTATGCGGGCCTGTCAGTTACGTAGTTTAAACTTAAATTTCCACAAACTTCCTTAGTTTTGACATAGAGCACTCCACCGCAAAAGGCCGCCTTAAAGGTTAAGAAAAAATTCCCACCATCATTTTTATGGCCAGCTAAAATCTAAACATTGCTTTGTTGCATTTTTAAAGAAAATTTCTTGATTAAATTTTATTGTATGATTGTTAGTCTTTTTTTCACTGAGAGGCATTTTTATAGTGAGCCAAAAATAGTGTTCATTAACTAAATATTTTTTTTATTATTATTATATGTACTAAACAAATCTTTTTACATTTTTAGTTGTAAACATAAGCTACAATAAGACCCACTACACTACAAAGAAAAACTTATATAATCCCCCCAGATTCGAACTAATGATCTTGGTGTTATTAGAATATAATGCTAACCATTAGACCAATGCAGTGGGTTCTAATGTTTTAATTATTTTTTACTGATTTTTGTTTGTATGTTAACAGCATCTTTTAAAAAGAAAATTGAAGAAAATAGAAAAAAATTTCTTGAACTATATTTTTAGCTTATTTTACGTCAAATTAGTATTCCTACTGGTAGTAACAGATTAAATTTCAGTAAGCGTTGTAATTTCTTATAGGTAATTACATACCTTCATTTCAATTAACATAAATAACAATTATAATTTGTTATTTAGAGTAAGTAAGTTACTATTTAATGTAAATTAAAACAATTTCTTATTCTTCACCTCCGGAATGTTAGGTAACAGCAAGTAACTTATTATTTAATGTAAATTAAAACACTTACTTAACCTATGTAAACTATAACCTAAATTCTAATACATACCACCAAAATGCTCCCGAAATCATTATTTCCATTAGATACGGATGCTTATATTTTATATAGACAGGCAACATGATCAATGTTAAACTTAAAGATAATTTTTCCAAGTAATTTCTTATAAGAATATTATGAGTTAAAAATATTTTATAATATAATGCATAGACTCGTAAATGGCAAATATTTAGCATGACCTTGCCTTAAAGTGAATGTAGGATAATGCACTGTAAGAATACAACGTTAAACAAAAAAAAAAAAAAAAAAATACAGTAAAATGCTTGAAGTAAGTCACGAGTATCTAAAGACCATGTGACCAGAACAACACGTTCACCTGGCGCCCAAATACTTCCCTATCTCCACTACACCTCTATTCAGTATTTGGCGGTTACCATACAACTTGGGTGGAGATATTTATTACTAAAAAGGGATTCATCCTAATTATCTCCCGTCAATTGCATACCGCCTTTTTTCTTCTATTAAATGATTTGTTTTATTATTAATTTCAATTATAATTTTTTAATAAAATTAACTGGTAATCTAATATCACGGTATAAATTTAGCTTTTGTACGGCAATTGTATGATAGATTATCTTATCGTAGTTTCTATATATTTCTTTAATTTCCTTAAATAAACTACAATTTATCGTATGAAAAAATCTGGTGTGAAACACTCACACAACTTTCTCATACTCTAGGCCTCAAAATTATAATTGATAAATTTTATAGTTAGTGTACCAAATTTAATGAAATTCGTCGAAAACTGAAAAAAAAACTGTTCAGTAAAAGCGCACTTCCGATTTACTCATTTTCATGATACTCGGAATTTTGGCCATCTATTTATTTCTAATTAATTCTGTTTCCATGGTAGAATTGTATAATCAACTATGATAGCACTTTAGAGAAACATAACCTCACCCCCTCTCCTAGAACTGCCCTTAAATGAATTTTCCTAGAGAAATGTTGTAAATAAAAGATGTATATCTTTGTATGTGTAGTTTATATAGGAAGTTTCAAGAAAATCGTCGGAGCCTTGTTTGAGAAAATCGCGAAAAAGTAAAAAAAAAAATCATCTAGAAAACTGGTAAAGTAAACGCACTTCCGGTTATCCGATTTTTTTCAAACTCGGAATTTCAACAACATATTTAATTCTAATTAACATTATTTACATAACAGAATTGTAGAATATACGGAAATAGCACTTTAGAGGAAACCATAACCATACCTCTCCACCAAAAGTACCCTTAAATGAATTTTCCCGGAGAAATGTTTTGTAGCTGTTTAAATGTGTAGTTGATGTAGCAAGTTTGAAGAAAATCGTCGGGGCCATTTTTTAGAAAATCGCAGAAAAGTTAAAAAAAAAAAAAAACTAGCAAAGTGGTACTTCCGGTTGAGGAATTTTGACTGATAACCTTCGGTCGAGATCACATGGTGATACCTAAACGGAATATCACGTTTCACCTTTCTATGGTTTTTCGTTTTTGAGTTATGCTGTTCACATTCATTCATATATACATATATACATACATACATACATACATACATACATACATACATACATACATACATATATACACACATACATATATACATTCATACATACATACATACGTACATAATTAATACATATATACACACACACACACACACACATCATTTCCAAAAAAAAAACACTTGTTTGGATTCAAGGGACCTCAGAACGGATATTTCCGGTGAAAACTAGATATCGAAAATTTGACACGATTACATTACTTCCTGTTACTAGGAGTAAGAGGAAGTAAAATGACAGTTTTTTTTTTTTTTTTTTTTTTTAACTTAAATTGTACTAATTTATCCTAAAATAAATACAGTGGGGGTCTATGGAACAAATGGGGGTATATGGAAGTGGTGTAAGTTACTCAGCAGTTATTAATTACCCAGTGATTACATTGCAATCCAGAAGAACGCATTTATAACGTCACAAATTCCGCACAATTATCTAAATTCAATATTTCTGGGGAAAAAAGTCAAATTTAAGTGATAGATATCTATGTATGTGTAGAGATAGTATTCGAAGTTTAGTAAGAAAATCGCTTTTAAGGATTTTATTCGAAAGCTTCCTGCGATTTTTTTTTTTTTTTTTAAGATATCTTGTTCACATACATTCTTCCCGTATACCCCTTTTCATCCTGGTACTTCGGGGGTCTTTCTTTGCAAGCAACCGGATCGTTTAACAAGAATGGGATGTTATCACCATGGAAGGACTTTTAGTGCAATGCCCGACCAAAGCAGATGTGCCGAAGCACTTCCCCGCTTGACCTATAGGTTGAGATACGCTCAACCAGCGCGCAGAGTGATCCCACAATGTGGTCACACTCCCCTACCAGAAGCTAGAGAAGGCATTCTCTAGCAGGCTCTGGTGAACCGCGCACACCCAGCAAATTTTGCGCTTCCAGCAGCGGGCTGGCTCAACTCTTGAGGGCCCGCTCAACTCTTGACCTCGGTCATTGGAGTTATTGGTTAAACCATGGCCACTACGAATCCTACCTTAATTACAAGCAATTGGCTCGGAAAGTAGCATGCGTCCGTAGTTCAGTATTTCAACTCTAACGAGGTAGCGTGACTGATCGCACGCTCGATGGATCTAATGTCCATCTACTGATTCCTGTCCATTGTCTCAAGCACAGGGGTTTCAGGCAACCCTGCAAGGGGAAAGGATCAGGATAGGTTGGGGGAGGGAATCCCCAACTTCGAGAGCCAGAGGCTGATTGCACCACGCAGGGTGGGCGATGGCTTCGCCACAACCTACGCCAAAATGTCTCTAGTTGTTGAAATAAGAGTGACACAACTAGATCTTACTTTCCACACAAGGACTCATACATATCTTTATTAGAAGATACGACTTGTCCAGTAAAGGGTCTCCTTTTTAGTCGCCTCCTACGACAGGCAAGGCATACCGTAGGCCTATTCTACCCCGGGACCTACATGAGGAATCTTGTTCACATACAAACAAATATATGCCAGACCTTCCATTAAAATATTATTTTTCAATCACAAGACCTCAAAACAGTGAAAATTCAATTTTGATCCACTCGCAATATTTAGTATTTCTCTTAATAGTAAGAGAAAGTAATAAGCTGGTGACTCAACTTTTCTACAGTGAGTAAAAAAGTTACAATCCTACTAACCGGTAAATCGGAAGCCCTGGGCGTCCAAAATATATTCTTTTTGATGAAATTTCCTTCTTTACAGTGCAAAGATTTGGACAATTCTTTATATTAAAAAGTTGAATAGATATATTCTATATAATTATTTATGATATAGGTAGATCTGGTATTTATCCGTCATTGCATGAATATTTTTTTTCTTTCTGACCGGTTTCGGATTTTCATCTATGGTCAGAGTAAATTTACTAAGTTCATGTAGAGAGTTCACTTCAACGTAATGTTTCTGTTACACTCACACTTGTTGGTTGTATATAATTATGTTTACCGGTTGTATTATAATTATTTTTACCGGAGTTCTCTTTCCCTAAAGTCAGGGCTTTCGTTTCAGTTTCCTCGGCATTGCGATTCTGAACTTGACACAGAAATCTCATTAAATGAACTAAACGTTGCTATCAATTCAATTAGTAATAATAAATCTACTGGCTTGGATCATATAGCTAACGAATGTTTCAAAAATATGAACAGTAATTGGATCAATTATCTTCTGAACATATATAATAAAATATGGCATGATGAATGTATTCCTCAAGATTGGATGAAAGTTAAAATGGTGATGTTGCATAAAAAGGGCCCAAAAGATGAGCCCCAAAATTATAGAGGTATCTCCATATTAAACAGCTTTGTTAAAATTTTCACTACCATAATCTATAATAGACTAATCAACTGGGTTTAACAACATAATCTAATCCCACAGATACAGAGATAAGGGTTGCAGAGATAATGTATTTACACTATCTTCTGTCATAAACATTGCTCTACGCCTTAAAAGAAGCAAAGTCATAGCCGTATTTGAGGACTTTAAGAAGAGGGCTTTTGATAGCGTCAATCACCAAAAATTATGGCATTGTCTTTACACTCTAGAATTCGTGGTAAGATGGTAATGAAGCTTTATGAATCAGCCTCTTATGTCCATAACAGACGGAACTGATACTTCTAATCATATTCCTATCCTGGAAGGAGTGTTATAGGGTGACATTCTTAGCCCCCTCCTTTTCATATTATTCATATCAGATATAGAGGAATTCTTCTTAAGCAAACGAGTCAAAGGAATCCCAGTAAACGATACAAGAGAATTGCACTGCTTACTGTATGCCGACATCTAATCATTTTGTCAAATAACTATAGTGATGCGCAATTTAAACTGAACTTCTTGGAGCAGTACTCTTTACAAAAATCTCTTTTTGTCAACACCAAAAAAACAGTAGTTCTTTCTTTCAATAGAGGCGGTAGATTACCAAAAACAATTTATCACAATTACAATAACTCTCCCCTACAAATTCCAACACTTTCAATTATTTAGGAGTGCCTTTTTCCAATTCAGGAAAGTTTCTCAGAGCCAGTAAATATTTTCTACCCAAAGGTATAGTGGCTGATTCGGCGGTCTTCAAAATATTATCAAACTGCAAATCTAATAACTAGGGCACAAAACTTAAATTATATCAAGTAACGTCCGAAAGCACTTTTCTATATATGTCTGAAATCTGGGCACCTTTTTACAAAGACCTAATAGAAAAAGCCCAATTAACCTTCTTTACATCAATTCTCCATCTTCCACGTTATACCCCAAATTACCTGGTTAGGCTGGAAACTGGTCAAATGCATATACAATTTAAAGTCTTTAAAAGGATGTTGAACTGGTGGCACTGTATACTGCATATGTCTGATGGTCAACTCCCGAAAATATGTTACCATCGACTTTTGGAATTGGCTACAACTGGACAATAGAACTCCATAAATATTTGTCCATACTAGAGGGTCTGAGGAAGTGTGGATTGACCAAGACGCACAATTAATAAAAAATAATTACAATAATCTCTTGCCAAAATTTCAAAACCATCTCCATAGTAAAGATATAGATTCAGCAATAAATAGCACATTTAATACTTTTTATAGAAATATCACCTCTTTTAAAAGTGGCGAGTATATTTAAGCATAAATAATAATGTAAAGAAATTAAGAACCATAGCCCAGTTGCGTCTATCTGGAATGCGTCGACCATTCAGACTCTATTATAAGAAATATTTTACTACATTCTCCCCGGAATCAGAATGCCCACTTTGTACTAACGGTTTGTGACAACCTGACCCACACACTTTTGTACTGTCCTATTCCCTCTCTGCTTTTAGAAATAAATACATAAACCAGTATATTTCAGAGGATGATTCGGATACAGATAAAGTGATTCAGATTTTATTTATTGGGGGACAATACTGACAAACTGAATAATATTTACTACTTTATGCCTAAAAGCTTTTACCTTTGACAGATCTTACTAGATTAACAGGGAAGTAATAATAATAATAATAATAATAATAATAATAATAATAATAAAATAGCACACCATAAACAAAAGACGTAAGTGCACTTTTGCGATGCAAGTGCTCTTTATTTCTCCACTCTCCTTACCTTTACATTCTACTTTATATTCTATTTTTAGGTAATACTGACAATCTGCTATTGTGCTGTTCATTTATTTGTGTAATGTATACTACCTCTTATATTTAAACTTATACATTATATATGATAAATATAGATGGTTTGTGCTTGTATACTTGAAAAAGTGGAAACTATATATATATATATATATATATGTGTTAGTCACTACATATATATATGTATGACTAATTATGCTTAATGCTGTTTGGCAATGGAAAGCATACATTTGATATAATTTCATTATATTATTGTTTGTATAAGCAAGAGACAAACTCCTGCTATAAAGGGTATCCTTTAAGAGCATAAATAAATAAATGCCAATTATGTGGGGAGATTATAGGGTATGTTACTACGTGTGGTGTGTGTGTCTTTAATAACAAAATGGAATTATTATAAATTATGGTTAGACATTAGATAGAGTGTACAATAAATTTGTATTCTGTTTTGCAGAATACTCCATAACTTAATTTTAATAGTGTTGTAATATGCTCAGTGTTTTATCAAGTCATTTTTATTAGGGGAGGGAGGGCAATAAGTTATGTCAGATGTAATGGAATCGTTTGATGTGATTCCTGATGTAGTAGATGTCTTGAAGAGGCGGAAGTTAGTTGAGAGATTTTGGAAGTTAGAGCTCGAATTATTAATACGGATTTTATAAAAATAAACTGTATTTTAACAATAATTTTAACGTAATATAGGGTAACTAATAACAACAAAATACTTAGGAATAAAATAGAAGATAGATAACTAATAAATTAGACTGATAAAATAAACGAACTAAGATGCACTACTAAAAGATAATAAGTTTAAATGAAACTGTGTATAGTCGCGTAAACTGCTGCTCGTGTATATGGACGTGCTCGTATCGTCGTATAAGATATAATGCTCCTCTCGTTGTATATGATAGAGTTTATATATCGGTGTTGGCCACACTCACACCAAGACATCTGTCCTAGTGTGCGACCTTCGTAGTTTGCTGACCTTATTTAGGTCAGTGGCCAACCTTATCGGTGCTTGCTTTGATGTAAAGTATTGAAAAGGGCTTTGTTGTTTGGCCGGCATTGTCTTGAAGACGGCGGCCTGCTAGGTCGCTGGTTATAAATTGCTCTTTTATTACTGCCATCCTTTGTTAAGATAGCAGCTGGCTGGAACCACTTTGACATTATTATGACTTTCCATGTCATTACACAGGCGTAAACTGTACTAATAAGAATAGATGATAAAGTTTGAAGAAAGGCGATGCAAAGTTTATGGAAAGTCAAAAGCTTGTACAAGTAATAAATAAATGTGAAATACAAGCAGGGTTAATAAAAGAAAATATGTAAGTAAGTTGCTATGTAAGAAGGTTGGCATCAAACGGCAAGTTGGAGAAGATATTAAAATAAATATAAGAGGAAATCAAATGTATTCGTTTTTATTTATCCGAAACCGGTCAGGAAGAAAATAAATATGCTTGCTATGACGGATAAAGTACCAGATGTTATCCAGCATTGCGGATCCATCCTCATATTCAATATAGGCAGATATTTTATTTTAAATATATCTTAAGATTATTCACTCCAGATAGTTATGTTCACCTAGAAAGGATTCACTTATTTTAAATATATCTTAAGATTATTCACTCCAGATAGTTATGTTCACCTAGAAAGGATTCACCTGCACTACCATATGTTTAAGGCAGTATTGGTGTAGAACTTGATCATGATGGATAAAGCATTGTTTTCAAAAATTTGTTTACAAAGATTGATGGACTTAGCTTAAGCTCACTCGAAACTACCTCTATTAGCTTGTTAAATGCAAATTATATAATCACAAATGCAGGAGCGGGTTTGGTGTCGTGATTTCATAACCACAGTGGACTTATAACTCGATGGTCCCCAGTTCGAATAATACAGATTATAATTGTTAAATTTATATTTAATTAAAAAATGTTAATAGTAAAGTATGTGCTTCCGCCTACGTACAAAAATTAAATTCTTTATAATCTAAAATCTTTATATTTCATTTCTTCAATTTTGTATTCATGATTTGATTTTATTGTGGTTAATAAAAAGACTTTTTTTTTTTTTTTGAACATTGAAGAAATTCAATTTATTTCTTATAAAACTCTAACTTTCATTCATTCATTAAATTTGATTATATAATAACTTGATCGTATTTTATAATTTAACAAATAATATTCTTTACAATCAAAGAAGGGTGCACTTATATTAATTCCCCTTCAAGAGACAAAGTCACGTTAAAATGAAATTATTAAGTTAACACAAAATAAATTCAAATGACTGAACAAAAACAAAATGAAATATTTTGAAATGGAAAAGAAGTTAACATTAATGTTCACAAGACTCCAAACAAAGTAATCAATTATATTCACTTAACTAAGTTTTGAATTACATCATAATGTATGGGCGAGTGTTGGTGTAGTGGTTATGAGCATGGACTTGTAAGTGGGAGGACCCCAGTTCGAGTCCAGCGTATAACTGCTAAATTTTATATTGGTATGAAAAATGTTAACAGTAAAGTAGGTGCTTCCGCCGCCCCCGTCCACGACACCTAATTTGGTAGTTGGACGTTAAGCCCGCCTGACAAAATAGGCATTACTTTACATCATAATGATTCAAATCATTTTAGGTACTATACTGCTATAGTCATCTCGAGCCGAGAAAATGAACCACCTTACCGCTTTGCAAGGTCATCTGTGGAGCATTGAATGCCCTCGCTGGGGTATTTGCCATGTTCTCTGGGGGTACTCGTGAGGTTTGTCTATATTTTGAGGAGAATGAGGTTGTATACTGACTCAACCATAAATTATTCTCTTCTTTGTATCCTTGTTGAACTAGAGGCTAGGAAGGTTCAGTCTATCTATAGTCATATTCAATTTTTTTTTTCTTTTATATATATCGTATAATATTTTTTCATGTCGCTATTAAACTACAAAATGGGCCTTCATAGGGTTGGCCTAATGTTATTGGCGCTATGTTCCGCCTTTTTAATTTTGTCCGTTCTTAGGAAAACATACTTACTGGTTTATAAATCCTTACAAATTGATAGCAACGCACCAAAAAATGGGCGATAGATCAAATAAGTGCTCTGCATCATTACAATACCTACATAATATTACATTAAAAGCATTGCTAGTATTCCAACTTTTAAAGAACATCGGTGTGACAATGCAGAATAGGTTTTCATGTTGTTTTTTTTTTGTAGTAAGGAAAAGTACTAAATATTGCGATTGTGTCAAAATTGAGTTTTCCCTGTTTTGAGGTCCTCTGAGTACGAAATATTATTTTGATGGAAGTCTAGTATATATATGTCTGTTTGTGAACAAAATATCTTAAAAACAAATCACACGAAGATTTCGAATAAAATCCTTAAAAGAGCGATTTTACTGAATGCGTTTTTCAGTTTCTTTTTTTTTTTTTTATTTTCTAGAAAACGGCTCCAACGATTTTCTTATTAAACTTCGTACACTATCAACTACATAGATATCTATTACTAACATTTGACACTATGTCCAATGACCAGAAATATTGATTTGAGATAATTGTGCGGCATTTGTGATGTATGATAAAGCAAGAGTGAAATAATAAGCTTCACTTTACGTTTAGTAAGATATTTGCTTTTCGTTTATTAGATAGTTTAATTCCATACAAAAATGTTACAATTATACATACGTTTCATTCAGTAAAAAGGTTAAATATTCACACATAACATTGAAACAAAGTTTAAATAAAATATTTTTTCTTTCTCTTACTCCTATTTTTCTATTAGGGCGCGTCAACATCTTGGTCATTGGCGCCCGGAGCCTCTCACTGCACTGCCGGCCTACGAACAGTGTTCTCTCGTTACAGACAACACTGTCCATCACCGGACAGTGAGCTGTAGTGGCTTCTAGGAAGAAAAAAAATCTAAGGGCAGCCATAGCTGGATTCGAACCCGACTCCTTCGCGTGGGAGTCCAATACTTAGCTATTCCCTTCCTTGGTTTTTATGTTGTTTTTTTTTTTTTAAGGAATTTTCTTGAAAACTGCTACAAACAATTTTCTTTAAACTTGGAATGCTAACTACACAAATAAACACGTAATTACTTTTATTTTAAACATTTTTCCAAGAAAAGTGACTTAAAGTTTTTCTAAGGAATCTATGACATTAAATTGGATTATTTGGGTTTAGTACAATGTTTTATTGGCCCTATATTCTGGATACAGATAGCTGAAAAAAGGGGCGATAAACGTTTGGATATACTTCAATCACTATCTGCCTCGAATATGTTCACTGTTATGTTATGGAGTTGTTTTGTCTAGGTAATAGATTCTGACGAGTCACTTCTCCGACCATAAGTGGACTGTATATTTTCTGTTCTATGTTATATGAAATAACTCCAGCACTAATACACACAGTTAACCATATATAAACAAAAATCTGGTGTGAAACACTCACACAACTTTCTCTTACTCCAGTTCTCAAAATTATAATTCACAAATTTTATAGTTTGTTTACTAAATTTAATGAAATCAGTCGAAAACTGAGAGAAACTGTTCAGTAAGAGCGTTCTTCCGGTTTACTAATTTCCTTGAAACTCGGAATTTTCGCCATCTATTTATTATTTTAATCTATTCAGTTTGGATAATAGAATTGTATAATCATCTATGATGGCACTTAAGAGAAAAAAACATAACCCCACCCCTCCCCCAAATGTGCCCTTAAATGAATTTTCCCAGAGAAATGTTTTTAATAAAAGTTCTAGATCTTTGTATGTTTAGTTTTTATAGGACGTTTCAAGAAAATTGTCGGAGACATTTTTGAGAAAATCGCGAAAAAGTGAAAAAAATCATTTAGTGAAAGTGGTAATGTAAACGCACTTCCAGTTATCCGATTTTTTTTGAAACTCGGGATTCCTACAAGATATTCAATTTTAATTAACATTATTTAGATGATAGAATTGTCTAATTAACTGAAATAGCACTTTAGATATAAACCTAAGCCCACCCCTCCCCCAGATGTGGCCCTTAAATGAATTTTCCCATAGAAATGTTTCAAATAAAAGTCTGACTTATTATATGTGTAATTGAATATCAAGTGTGAAGAAAATCGTCGAGCCATTATTAAGAAAAACGCAAAAATGTAAAAAAAAAAATCTAGTAAAGTGGTACTTCCGGTTGAGGAATTTTGACAGATGACCTACTGTCAGATCCCATGGTGATATCTAAACAGAATATCAAGTTTCAACTTTCTGCGGTTTTTCGTTTTTGAGCTATGCTGTTCACATACACACAGACCATTTGGTAAAACCTCCTTTTTTGGACTCAGGGGACCTCAAAACGGATATTTCCCGTGAAAACTCGATATCAAATATTTGACACGATTACAATACTTCCTCTTACTAGGCTAGGTAGAACTAAGAGAAAGTAAAAGGAGGGTGCTTATACAGTGTTGCCAACCCACAAACCCAAAATTTCCCTTTTAACATTCACCCTTTCACATTTATGTTAGAACAAATGAGTAAAATTTCAAGTTAAAAAAAAAAATTATAATTATATTAATTAACTATAGTAAAAATCTTGTGATTATTTCACATCAGATTTTTTCTAGAATTGAGGATGTCAAATCTTGTATTTCCGAACTTCTATTTCCGAAGGATGTCGAATCTTGTAATTCAATACTTCCTCTTTCAGAAATATGAGATAAAAATAATGTTTTGTTGTACAGTATGAGCAAATTATTGCGTGAATGCTATTTTTTGTTAAACAATTCTCATATAAAATACTTATATACAAAAATACCCATACAGTTTAGTATTGTGTAACAAGACGGTAATGTATAATCGGGCCAATGTTACTTCTGCTTCTGACAGATATTCTGCCGCTGACAAAGTCATTACTATGATTTCCACGAAATAACTGCTTTACATAAAACACATAATTTATTTAAAACATAAATTTTTATGAATCATTTAGTAGGTATAAATATGTATAACCCACGTAAAAAATTAAAAATAAATGAGTATATATATCAATATTGGAAATATATGCTAAAAAAGAAAGAAAGAATAAAAAAAGTGAACAAAAAATACGGACGACTTTCTGTACCGTTTACGTACAAGCTGACCAAATTTGTTCTTGAAACAACAAAAAAATCTGTGTGTAGGTGGCTGTATGGGTGTTTTGTGTGTTGAACCACACAAAACTAAAAATTCGCAGGCATCTTAAACTGGATATTCCGTTTCAGCACGGCCTAAGAAATCACACACAAAGGTTTCGGATAAATTCCGTCAACTGAACTTGTGACATTACTGAGATTTTTATGTTATTCACGACTTTGTTGGTGACCGGTTCCAATGATTTTCTTCAAACTTGGAGGTACTATCTATTTAATATATATAATGGGTGCCCGTTTTTCTAACTAAAGCGTTCCCATACACTTTAAAAGCCATCCACATACGTCTGGTGTTTACAAACACGAGATTATATATATATATATTTAAATTTAAGTCGCATCAACATCTATGGTCATTGGCGCCCGGAGCCTTCTCAGTACAACTGCCGGTCTCCGGCAGTGTTCTCTCGTTACAGACAACACTGTCCATCACCGGACACTGAGCTGTAGAGGAGGCTCCTAGGAAGAAAAAAATCTTAAGGGCAGCACAGCTGGCCTCGAACCCGGGTCCTCCCGTTGGAGTCCAGTACGCTAAACACTTAGCTATTCCCTTCCTTACGATATTATATTAATTTTCAGACTCTGTAGAGTGTTTCTATACTTAATATAGCCCCTTGATTTGGTCAGTTTAATTGTGAGCTTTATTAGAAAATCATGACTGTGGTGGCTTTACTAATCCTAAAATAACACAACATAATAGTGTTGAAATACTTTTATAAAATTTCTTTCAACCCCGAGATAAAAACTTAACTTTTGTATCTATTATTGTATTCTTGCTAATAAATACATTCGCACCAACAAATTCATATACGATAATAAATAAATTGAAGCCTATAAATGGTATACACACTAATAAGTACTTTCTGCTATTAAATACATTGAGACTACAAAATATACTCATCCTCGATATTCCCTTCTCTACAAAGTAGCGAAACTACCCTAGGTATCTGGGATTTTATGCGTTATAGCATACATATTTTTGATATCACTAGCCGATTTCGGATTTTCTTCCATTGTCACAGTAAAACAACGGATAAAATCCCAGAAGTTATCTAGCATTGAGGACACATCTACATATTTCCATGACAAAGCCTTTGTAATCCTTGATTGCTTTTTCAAACACGGATTTTCAACAACACATTTAATTCTAATTAATATTATTATTTAGATGACTGAATTTATAGTAAAGTGAAATAGCACTTTAGAGGAAAAGCTAACTCCAATCCTCCCACAAAAGTGTCCTTAAATGAATAATCCTATTGAAATGTTTTAAATAAAAGTTGTAGATCTTTGTATGTCTAGTTAATATACCAAGTTTGAAGAAAATCGTTATAACTATTTTTGAGAAAATCGCAAGTATGTCAAAAAAAACCCTACTTCCGGTTAAGGAATTTTGACCGATGACCTAGTTTCATGGATCCCATATGGTAATACCTAATCAGAATATTATGTTCGATTTTTCATACTTTTTTGGACTCAAGGGACCTCAAAACGGATATTTCCGGTGAAAAATCGATATCGAAAGTTTGGCACACGATTACAATATATCCTGTTTATTAGGAGTAAGAGAAAGTAATTGGACCTACAAAAGCCTCATTCTTATTCCATATAAGCAATAAGTTACCAATCAGTGATTCCACCTCTTATTAAGGTAAATTAAAAGCATTGCTGGAAATCTAAGTTTCGTATAATCTGTCAATTTTGATTTTTTTGAAGCATTTTTCGGAAAATTTGATTTTACTTAAGGAAAAGTGGAGCGTTAGTTTATATATATTGCACAACCTCTATTTCTGAACGCAATCATGGCGGCTGCAAAGTAGCCACAGTTTAAGTATTTAATCCTAAAACCTAAAAACCAACGTATGTAATACCGGCTATCCCCACCATCTAGTAAGAATTTCAAGTTTCATACGAATTAAAATTGTGATTTTCGCAGTACAAGAAAGTTGTGTGATTGTTTCACATGAAATTAAAAAAAAAACATGAAAAATCTCGACACTTACACGTCTCTAGCCGTACATGCAAGGGCGATCAATTTAAATCACGCAGATATTTACTGGCGACACGAATTGTCTAACCGGGGCTGGCGGAGGGTGGGGGTGCTTCCTTGGGTTAAGTCTTTCCAAAATGTTTGAATTTTTATCCATCGTGACAAAATTTATGGAGCCACAGTTAATAGTAACTCTAGTTTCGAAAGCCATCACAATCTAAACGAATGGAACAGTGTCTTACTGACTTACTTGAACGCTCTCTTATAAAAATCGCCATCTGGCAGATCTTAGCCTATTATAAGGCTTAGAAAATTTCTTTTTTTTTAAAGATCTCTAAATTTGTTTAAAAATGACATTTTCAAAAATTTTGTTTCCTTCAAACCCTTACTTACTAGAGTTATTAATATGCATTTTATATGCAATGATTTAAAATTCATTTAAGTTCTATTATAGAATGTATAATTAACATTACTGTAGATATATAAATAACCGAACAACTGTTGCTAAGCAATTTGCTTACATTCTTGAAGCGCCTACGAGTAACTAGGTGCCCAGCTATAAGAGCAGTGTCAAGGCAATAAAAAGTGTGAATAAAAGTAAGCCCGTCTGTACCAGTTTAAAATTAAAATATCCTGTGCTATTTATGTATGTTTACCTTGAAATAAATAGAAAAAAAAATAAAAAATTGACTTCCCTTATATCTTAGGAGCTGTTCCTTTAATATTATTAACATGTACAAACTTTCCATTTGTTTAAATATTAGTCAACACTTATTTTTAACACAAAAAAATTGGGCTAGAATGAGTTTTTCAATATGTTGCACTCTTAATCACTTTTTACTTTCTAAAAGTATTGCGATAGTGTCAGATTATCGAAATTGAATTTTTCACCTGAAACACATGTTTTGGGGTCTCCTCCACACGAAAAAAATTTGTTTTTAGCAAATGTGTGTGTGTGTGTATGTGTTTTAATAGAATATCTCAAAAATGAAAATTTACAGGAAGTTCAAACTTAGTATTCCATTAGGCACCCAAGATCAAAACGATCTCGATTTCGAGCAAAATCGAACCGTTCAGTGCAAATTTACTGACCGGTTTTTTCTTCTTTTTTTTTCAGTTTTTAGTGATTTTTTTACTTTCTCTTACTCCTAGTAAGAGGAAGTATTGTAATCGTGTCAAATTTTCGACATTGAGTTTTCACCGGAAATATCCGTTTTGAGGTCCAAAGAGTCGAAAAAAGTGGTTTTTAGCAAATGGTACATGTGTGTGTCTGTGT
>JAAEAF010013150.1:0-14251 GCA_011037195.1 Triatoma infestans
GGGACCCTACTTGCCATTCAGGATCAGGTGGTGGCTACCAGGTATTATATGCGCTATATTATAGGAGATGTCAGTGTCCTGGATGTCAAGTGCAGATTGTGGCACACTGCCCCAGAGACGATCCACCACCTTCTTTCTGCCTGTCCAATGTTGGCATAGACGGAGTACCTTAAGAGGCACAATAGTATGGCCAAGATTCTGCACCGGGAGTTGGCATTGAAGTTGGGTATTCGCTCAGCCGTCCCACCCTACTACCAGTATGATCCCGAACCGGTGCTAGAGAGCTCCGTGCACACACTCTATTGGGATCGCGTGGTGCTCACGGATCACACAGTAGAGGGCACCCGACCTGATATTGTGTGGCACAATAAGAGTGAGGGTAAGGTATATATAATACATGTCACAGTCCCGTACTCTGCTAATGTTGTGCGGGCCTTCAATGAGAAATTGATTAAGTACTGGCCGCTGGCAGCTGAGGTTGCTTCTCTTTGGAGAGATGTTGAATCTGTCAACATTGTGCCGATTGTCATCTCTGCAGCTGATTTAATCCCGCGCGCTATCCAGGGTGGACTGCTGAAACTTAAGATTAATAGAAAGACGCTGGCTCTAATGCAGCAAGTTGTAATCCTCCATTCCTGTAGGATCGTCAGGGAGATTTTGCTGCAGGGAAAGGACGAGCCGGGGCCGCAGGACCCCTCATAACGATGGCCAAGTCGGTCTATTACTGATATAAAAATACAAAAAAATAAAAACTAACGAAGAAAAGAAAAATGTTCACTTATAATGAGCCAGGTGCCTCCCTTGCCTAAGGGCCGCGAGACACTTAAAATAAAATAAAAAAAAGGAAACAAAAAAAAAATAATAATAATAGATATAATAGATAAAAGATAATTTTATTTCAGGTTGAGGGGAATAATTTTAATAAAATTTAACAAGGATTAAGAATATACCATCCATAGAAATTAAAATCCTAATTATATGAACATCATAGTATCACAAAAATAGTTTGTATCATTTTTTTAGTAAAAGTGATTATTATTTCCTAAGATTTGTTTTGTACTCCGTAGTCTCGTAATGTTTTGTACTCTGAGACGGACGAATAAGTATGATTTTTGAATGAAGTTGAAAGTTCAATTTGTAAACGGTGTACGTTTCAGTTGAAAATCTATGGCTAGCTTAATCAGGTTTTAATGAGAAAATTTATTTCCGATTTAACTATGACATTATTATTCTTTTACCAATAATGAGGATATTTGTATTTGATATGAAGTTAAGAGAACTCTATGCTGTTAAGATAACTTTGAAAGTTTTGAAATCCAGAACAGCATCGAGGAGGAGACCAATATACTTCCCTTCACTTCCTAGTGCAATCTTTGAACTCAAAACTATCTTGCAGATGGACTATTAGAAACGCAACACTATTTATAATATTTCAATTATTATGGTATCAAATTAATGTTTTCAGAATTAGTTAACCATTAGTATGTTACTAGCAGTAGGCAATATTTTTAAAAAATAATACAAATATTGATAGTCCGCAAAATGAAAGTGTTGGCTCATGCTTATTTAAACAATTCTAGAAAATTTTTCCCCTAATATAACACTATTCGTTGCACCTTAAGAAGTTGTAAAAAATATTATTTAAGCAATTTTTTTTTTGTTCTCTGGCTGCAATCTAAGAAAAAGCCTATCATCATCATTCAGCGGCACTACAACTCATTGCTGAGTCTTGGCCTCCTCAACCAGTTTCCGCCAGTCAGTTCTGTTCTGTGCTGCTGCTTTCCATTTCGTAATATTCAATACCGACCTCGCATCACCAGCAGCACCGTCTATCCAATGCAGCTTCGGCCTCCCCACTCTCCTCGCACCATGGAGGTTCTCGTTCATCACCTTTTTCGGAATGTCTCCGTCCTTCTCATCCTAACCACGTGTCCAGCCCACTGAAGTCTAGCCAACTTCATAAATTTGACCACGTCTATTTCTTTAAACAGCGCATACATACAGCTCCTGATTCGTTCGAGACCTCCACTCCTGTCCCACGTGTACTGGGCCGAAAAAATTCGCCGCAGTATTTTCCTTTCGAAAACTAGGAGGCCTCTCTCATCTATCTTAGATGTGGTCCAGGTTTCGGAGCCGTATGTCCAAGACTGGGCGGATCAGGGTCTTATACAATCGCAGTTTCGTCTGCCTTGCTATCAGGTGACTTCCCATGTGCTTCCGAAGCCCAAAGAAGCATCTGAAAAAAAGCCTACACATTCATTAAAAAGACTTCTTTTCGTGCAAATCACAGAAATTTTCTGCTCCGCTCTATATAGTATACATTGTTCTCTTCATTATCACTACGTGATTTTGTGTAAATAAAAATAATAATGTAAATAAAATATTGTGATTCAGTCAGAATAATAAATAACTATAAATTTGCCAACGTTTCAACTATATAATTTGCCCAAATATTTTGCTTTTTTCTACTTTACTTTCTTCAACTTTACATTTAATAAACATTAATAAAAAAATAAATAAAAAATTAAAAGGAATGAACTTAAACAAACAGAAAATGAAGAAATTAAAAATATAACATTTAATACACAAAAACTAAATTCATGCTACTTTAAATAATATAATATAATGAAAATAGAAGAATAATTAGAAAATTCACCTCACTAGGATACTTTTTACAACTGAATTGGGAAAAAATTAGGATTAGGAATAATTAATTATATACATATATATATAGATAATTGTGATAATGGAACTGGAAAGATATAGAATATATTAGAAAACCAAAAGGGGTTAAGAAGTAATGAGGTTATGTGGAGATGATTGGTGTTTATTCTATTACGAGGGTGGTTTGAAAAGTTCTCGGAATGTACTGGAAAGAAGTGTCTTACCACGATGGAACTGCTTTTATTTTTCAACATAGTCTCCCTGTAGACTAATGCATTTGGTCCAGCGATGTTCTAATGCCTTTATCCCATCTCGAAAATGAGATTCCTCCAGGCCTGCAAAGTACCTCTCCAATTCGGGTGTCAGTTCTTCCGTTGTAGGAAATCTCCGTCCACCGAGGTAAATTTTCAGCTTGGGGAAGAGATGAAAGTCTGATGGTGCCAAATCAGGTGAATAAGGGTGGATGTGGCAACAATTCGTACCTCAGTTCATGAAGTTTTGCCATGGCAATAACACTTGTGTGCGGGCGGGCGTTGTCCTGATGAAAGATGACTTTCTTCCTTGCCAAACCAGGCCCTTTTTTTCGCGTATCTTTTCCGGTAGTTGGTCTAGGAGGTTTGCATAGTATTGCCCCGTAATTGTTTGGCTAGTAGGAAGATAATCTATCAGCAGAATGCCTTTTGCATCCCAGAAAACTGAGGCCATGACCTTTCCGGCCGAACGTACTGCCTTTGCTTTCATTGGTGGTGGTGACTCAGCATGTTTCCACTGCTTTGACTGCTGTTTTGTCTCTGGGGTATAGTAGTGGACCCAAGTTTCATCTGTAGTCACAAACCGGCGCAAAAAATCTTGTTGGTTGCGCTGAAAACGGGCCAGACTTTGTTCGGACATTTCCATCTGGTGCGTTTATGGTCCAATGTCAAGAGCCGCGGCACCCATCTTGCCGATAATTTTTTCATTCCCAATTCTTCGGTTAAAATGTGATATACCCGTTCAGATGACATCCGTATAGCTTCAGCAATCTCTCGCACTTTCAGTCGACGATCCTCCATGACCATTTTATGCACTTTTGCGATAAATTCTGGGGTCGTAGCACTTTTTGGCCGTCCACTACGCGGATCATCATCTAAGCTCTTCCGACCAAATTTAAACTCGCTGGTCCACTTGGCAACAGTTGAATATGAAGGAGCAGAGTCCCCCAGTGTGTTCTTAAAGTCGGCATGAATTTCCTTTGCTTTCATACCTTTCTTTACAAAGTACTTAATCACTGCTCGAATCTCAGTTTTTTCCATTGTCACAAATCACTACGCGGGAACAACAAAGAGTCGTCACTACCACTCTCCTGCAGCAAGAGCACTGACGCGCCACGTGTTCACTCACAAAGGATGTGTGATTATTGCGCGGGAACCTCGTTGCTCTAGCACTGACATCTAGCGGTGATTCCAAGAACTTTTCAAACCACCCTCGTATAATTGATTGAATTTACTGCCTATTGGATACATCATTTCCTTTCAGTAAAGAATACTTCACCGAATAATCAACGGAATTTACTTACTTCTCCAACGCCAGCTTCCATCATGATAATCTTAAAGATCCCCATGCCAACGAATTAATCCATATCCGATTCCTAAGTTTCCACAACAATCTAGCAAATCTAGCAAAGGTTTTTCTACAAGAAATTCTGGAGCATAGAATTTCCTGCTTTTCTGTGTAGCAAAATAATTATCTACTATTTCTCGTATCTTGAAGTCTATCGGAACAATTCTTGATAAGATGCAAGCCGCATCATAGGGTATTGTTCTGTATCCTCTAATCGTTCTTGAAGCAATCACGCATTGAACTCTTTTTTACTACCTGATGATGAATTTCTTACTGATAGCTTTATGCCATATAGTTGTTGCATAAGATAGTATAGTCTGAATAGCACCTTTTTCGATAATTCCAATAGCATCCGCTTGAATTCCCCAATTACCTTGGCCGAACGACTCAAAAGATTTATCAACTGAACAGCTTTATTAGTAATATAATTAACATGAGCAGTCAATGAAAGTCCTTACCCCCAAAAGTATTTCATCTTTTGCACTACTTTTAACGCTTTCCTCTCAAATATACCTTTAACATTGAGATTTTTTCTGGATTAAAAATAATTTTATTTCTACAGGCCCATTCTTCTGTAAGCAATAAGCTTATGTTTGCTTGCATTTGTACCTCATACCTCCTGCACCAGATATCGTTACCAAAAGGTCATCAACAAATGCTATGACCTTAACACCTGACGGATAATTTATCATTAATAACGACTCGTACATTAGTGACCAAAAACCGGGTCCAAAATATGAACCTTGAGACATATTCTTTCTAATGTTCATTCTATTGACACTGTTGAAGAAGTTAAGATCGTCTTCCTTTCAGAAAAATTAGTTTTTTTGAAAGCTAAAAAAGATTTCGAGGTCACTTCCGTTTTATAAGTTGATACAATATAGCTGGTCACTAAGCTGCGTTGAACGTCCCTTGAACAATTAAACTTAAAGAAATCAATACATCCTTTCCATTGGCTTGTTGTTCTTCTGCAAATTCTTCCACTAACAATAAGGTATTCACAGTACCTCGTGAGGAGTGAAACCAAACTGAAATGGGGATACAAAACTATTTTTTCTGACATGTTTAGAATTCTATTCATCAATAACTTTTCCATTAATTTTCCTAAAACAGGCAGTAAACTGATTGGTCTGAACTTGCTTGCATCCTCTGTGTTTTCTTTTCCTGGCTTAAGTAGTATTATTACATTAGACATTTTTCTCGGCCTAGGGAATATTCCTCGCATCAGACACTGATTATAGATTGTGGTGATTAAATTACGAAAATTCTACATGACTCGCTGTACAATTGCCTTGGTGAAAACCATCCCAGCCTGGTGCTTTATTCTCACTAAAAGGAGCAATAGTATCGTTAACTTCTTTTGTTCTGAATATCCTATCATCAGTTGTTTGTACACTTTGTAAAGGTTCTTTCCGTATAACTAAATGGGTGTCGTCCATCTTATCAGGAAGAACAAAGGTATCCATATAATTATTGAAAGTGTTTCCTGTTTGTCTTTAGTGTATTTTCCATCCAGCTTTTTTAATGTAATTAACCTGACCGGATATTTTAATTTTCCAGCTGCCATCTTGTAGACATTTCCCCAAGGATTTAACCTGTCGGTACAATTACAATAAGCTCTCCATGATTTTTTCTTTGCCTCATTGATCGCAATTTCATATTTTCGTTTAGCCTCGTAATATAGGTTCCCTTTTTTATTGTCTTATTTCTTGATTACGTTTAATTCTCTGATAATGGCGGCTTTTTCTCCTTACTTCTCACCTCATAAGCGTGGGTTCATTGGACCAGCAAGGAACGCTTTTTTTACCTGACGGATTATTCGATTTTGTATACATCGGCATACTTGAATTATATGCATGTGTTATAATGTTGTTAATAGACTCCACTATATTATTCAAGTTTTTTGAGCTCACAACATGGATAGAAACTAGTTCAAATAAATTCATTGAACTATGTTTTTGTTTTGAATCAATCTTCACACTTTGGTTAACCGTATTACAAAAACTATCTTCTAATGATTTATCAAATCATTCCCAATCAGCGCATTTTACTTCAAATTTATAACCGAATCGAATTTTTGAGTACTTGTTTTATTCTACCCCTTAGTATTTTCCTGAACAATTGAGAACGAGAGTGATCCGACGAACATTCCATCATCGTTGGGTGATGAGCATAAAGTTAAATCCACCTTACTTTGTCGGGCTGTTGCTTGAAATGTTAGATTTCCATCATCTTCATTCATTAAACTGAGAGATCTTACAAAGATATAATTCTCCATAGTGCGACCTCTTCCAATAGTCTTAACATCATATCAGGTAGTGCATTGCTATCAATACCTATTATTACTCTATTAGAATTAAATGAACTGTCCAAAACCTTAGATAATTTCTGCAAATCATCATAGTGTGTCGCAAAAATATGCACTAATAATAATAAATGTTGGAAAAGTGCAATGTAAAACGTCTAAGCATATAAAGTCTTCATCACTTAAATCTGTATGCAAAATCGTCTAACTCTGAATTCGCAATCACAATGGACGCTCGCTTTCTATCCGGACCTAATTGAAATACACTCCATCCTGTATAAAATCCGGAAACTGCTTCTTTTTGACAATATGGCTCTTGTATCAGCAATATCTGCTGATCATGCACTAATTTCATTTAAACAACTAGCTGCCAGTCGTGGTTTATGTATATTTACTTCCAAAATTTTCAGGTTATTTATATTAATCATTTTATTAATATTATTTTTATTCATTTCCGTAATCAATCAAATCCCTTAACTTGGCAACACTGTCTAAGTATTATGGGCAATCATGTGACAAAGAGGAATGGTTATCTTCTCGTTTTAACGTAGCCTTTTGTTCATTATGTAATTTACAATTTAAACAGCGGTATTCTTCGTTTTGTTTTATAACTCTGTATATTATGCGGTCCAGAACAGAGTGGGCAGGTGATTTCTCCTTCGCACTTGTTTTCTATAAGTGTCTAAAACGAGAATATTTGAAACATCTACTAATATAGATGTAATCTTCTGCTCTATAAATGGACCAAAACAATTAAATTCTTGAATTCAGTTATCTTTATGTAGGTCAGAATCAACCTCTATTATCATATGCCTATGATTTTTATTAAATCCGGTCCTTTTTTATAAATTTAGGGATAACAGAGCACTATCCATCCGCTTCCTGATTTTGTTTCTTAAATACTTCAACAAATTTTTTTTACTGATTTCCTCTGGAATATTAAAAACAATCATACGAGGTCCAAATTTGTTACCAATTTCAGCATGCATTTAATGACCACATGCTTTAATAATTTCTGAACAGAGTTTATATGAATTCTATTTGGAAGAGGTTTGAATAAATATACCGCCTTTTGAAGGATTAACATTCTACCAACTTCCTACTCCTTGCCCGCAAAGGATATCTATTACATGCAGTTACTTGAGAAGTAGCGACCCCACGGGTTACCACAGCTCAGTACTCCATGCACTTCGTCAGAACTGTACACAATAAACTTAAACCACACACACTCTTTAGAAACCAGGACAAGGACAAACACAGTACACAAACTGTGTAGGTACGGTCTAGAAAGATCCCCCGAAGTACCAGGAGGAAAAGGGGTATACGGGAAGAATATCCGGTGATGAGCAGTATTGTCTGTAGTTAGAGAACACTGCTCGAAGGCCAGCTGTGCATTGGAGAAGGTTTCGGAGGGCACAATAGATCTTTCAGGTCGCAGTGCTATCATCCCCTACAACAATCTACAACTCCTATTCCTAACCTTATCAAATCTAACTTTTCTTTCAAGATCTTTTTAGATTCAACACCATGCATATTTTCCACTATTGGTTTAATTATAACTTTATAAAGATTGTTAGGTGTACTGACCTTTCGTTTTTCATCGTTTAAAGCATCTTTGTAAGTACGTTTATTAGGTATTGCTTCTAAAGTTTTTATCTACACTTTTAACACCACGGAACTTATTTTTCATTGCATTATAAACTTCCAACACTGTTTCAACTGCAGATTTTTAATTCTACTTTCGATTCAATCCGCAATTTACTAGTCTTAACAACATTATCTATTAAAGAAAAAGCCCTTAGCGTGTCTACATTCACCTCCATGTTGTACCTCAGGCCTTTTACTGCTAATAAACAGGAAGTTGTTGCGAATATGTAACATTTTCGAAATTGTGTATTCACCGGAAATTCACTTTTTTCACTTTTTTTTTTTATAATTTTTTTTTTTTTTTTTTAAACTATTATTTTTATCTTGTAGGATTTGAAGAAATAATATCTTCAGCTAATTTATAGTGATTCATATGTTTTATTTTCAATATACTATTTACATTATTGAGAAGATAGAAATAAATAATTAGTAATGTTTAAAGATAGAAACAAAATTATAAAATAATTATATGCACATGTCAAATAAAAATTATAATTACTAATTATTACAAAGTTGTTCTAAGTTAGATTTATTAGAGATCTGAAAAGAGATATGTTCATACAAAAGTGAATTTAATAAGGATACGGCTGGGGAGGTTATAGAGGAAGGATGACGCTGTTAGATAATTAATTAACATTCAGTCCTGAATGTTTACTAGGAAGTGGTGTGTTACAACATACTACCACCACTATTAGAAGCTCAGTACGGAGTTGGCACAGTAGCAGCTCCTCATCTAATACTACCGACTGTTACAGCAAACAGTATAACTCACACACAGAGTAGTTAGATAACTCAGAAATGAGAACCAGTAAAGTGAATGTTACAATAAAACCATCCAGGTTAAGGAACACAACTCATTTCATTAAACTTATGTAGTCATTACTGATGGGTTAATATTTCTCAGCCAGCCACTTCATACAAACTTGGCGGCGCCAATGAACCTTCTTCCCCACTTAGATACATACATAATCACACACCATACACACACACACACACACACAAATATTCAATCATTATTTTGTACATACACGTTTATATCACCAATTATTCTCCATATGGATAACAAGTTCTCTGAATAATGAAATATTGTTAATCATTCATTTCATTGCAAACAAATTGTTATCAACACACACTTTAATACACGCTCACCGTGCAAACAAACACATATTGCAAACAATAACTTCGCGTTTCATATATTACATCAGGACGCTATCTACACAAATACGACGAATAACTACTTGTAACTTATAAATGTATTTTTTTTTTTTTTTTAAGGGGGTATGCATAGCGACCTGAGAGATCTATCGGGCACCGAATTAAGTATATTAGAAGTACCTCGTAGATGCAAAAAGGCAATGAGACCCTGTCACAGGTTAAGATTAGCTGGAGGATCAACTCGTCGCTGCTCCTATTAGCGCAGCCGTTACTCCACTATGCTGCTTCTAATGTTTCTCGGTGATGCTATTAAATCAAATAGTTGTGGATCGCTACAGGTTCAAAATTTTCGATGCCTCTGAAAGAAATTTCTTTGTCCGCCCAATAATAACGCACACCCAATAGAAAGATTAGTTTGAATAATTATCTCCAGTTCGTTTCTGCAAATATGTATTTTTAGAGTTACATTTTTTGTAAATTGTATTTAAATTTTTAATTATATAATAATACACAATCAAAATGATTTTTTTTTTTTTTGAGAACAATGTCCTCCCCCCTCCCAGCAGCTGCCTGGTTTGGTTTGGTGTCAAAGCTAGGTTTGAAGCTTGCCCGAAATTCACAAGTATTATTATTTTGTACATTAAACACAACTAAGTTGAGTGTTGTACTGAAATGAAATGAAACAAAATTCATACGCAAAATTTCATTTCAGTACAACACACACCTCAGTTGTGTTTTTTAATGTACAAAAAAATACTAAATACTCTTGGAAACTTGGTTGATATTTATTGAACCATGTACAACATTCAAAAAACTTTTTTATTTTCTAATTGTCCAACGTTTCTGCACTATGCGAGCCATTATCAAGGACCACAATTTTTCCTTTTTACATACTGAAAACATTATATATATATATATTTTACATTATACAAATAAGTTTAATTTTTATTATTAATTATGATATCATCTTAATTACAATACGAGTAGTCCGAAAATTAATTACCTATAATGCTTACTCATCCTGTACAGAGGCTTCGTTTATTTTAATCATATATTAATTTAGATTTTTTTATATGCCAAAAACCCATAAGGTGTTGTCCAGATTTTATTTTAAATAGTCAATTTTTTTCTTAAAATTTATTATATTCGCCTCCTTACACGTGATGAGCCCACGTGGTTTTCATTTTAACTTTACTTTTTGTTTGTGTATTCTTTTTATTGTTGTTTGTTATGGCCTATATTAACAGAATTTCTTTTTAGTTTTATTATTTTTATTGTAATTTATGTATACAGTAAGTTTTACAATTAAATTAAAGCTCTCGGTTATGCTGACGATATAGTTATATTAGCATCGGAAATAACAACTTTACAGTTCATGATAAACGCGCTTTATCAGTACTGCGCAAAATGGAACTTAAAACTAAATTTGGATAAGTCAAAAATCTTAATTTTTAGAAACGGAGGCAAAATGGCTAGTGGAGAAAAATGGAGATGGGGTAAAGAGATAATTGAAACTGTACCTTCATATAAGTATTTAGGTGTTACAGTTCCCAGTAAACTTAGTTTTAAACAACACATTGCTGGAAGGTTAACAAAATCTAAAGCGGGACTGAATTCGGTATGGAACAATCTTATATTTAACAAAGATATACCATTTACATCAAAAGTACAGGTATTTAACAGTGTGAGCAGAGCTATATTATGCAAAGTTGTTTGAGTGTTTCACACCAGATTTTTTTTATGAAAAAAGGATTCTATTACGAAAATGATTTTTTTCTTTGTGGGAGTGGTAACAGGATTCGTTCTAATGTAAATTTTAGTAAAATGTACGATTTCAGTATATATTTAACAGATTTGATAAAGATTATTCGGATCACAAACTCCGTAAACCGGAAATGCAAATTTAAACATAGTTCTCAGAGTTTTTTTATTTTTGAATTTTCTAGAAAAAGGGATGTCATTTTTCGCTAATTTGTTGAGATTAGATCCACAGAACTGCTTGGAAAGCATAAGTGAAATTTTCTGTATTAATCACACTATTTATCAAGACATACTGATATTAGGCGGAACGCCTGAAATCTATCGATGACCACAAAAATGAAGCAGGCTATCACGGAAAAAAATCACTGATATTTTACTTGGAATTTTAACAATACGTGTGGAATCGATCTTATGATATAAACGACATGTTTATTTAAAACATCACTCCGGAAAAAAAAATCATTTTTAGCGGGGTTTTCAAAGGGATTCTGTGATGTTGGATTTCAACGTTATTGATCTAATCGCTGCCTTTCTATTCTGTACAAACTAATCACTTCAAATAAAAGCTGCCATAATGCCAACCAACATGTTAACTCTTAACTACACTATCTATTGTTAGACAATTAAAGTTTTGAGTGAAAATCACAAGTTTAAAGAAAGCTTGTCAATTTTATAATAATGGTATTAATCGCATTAGTATAAACTAGTAACAGAGTTTCATATGAAATTTTAAATTCTTCAAAAAGATATTTATTAAATTATCTATATTCTCAATAATTGTTCCCACCGATTTTCTTTAATTTGCTTAAAATGTTTAGTTTCATCAATATCTTCTTTTGGAAATTAAATTTTCAAATTGATCCCAACGGTACTTCACCATATCATTAGGATTTCTATTAGAAGTGATATTTCATATACGGTATGAATATATAATTTAAAAATTACTCTTGGAAGAAAACTGTTACAATTAACAATGAGTCAAGACAATGAAACCACACAAATTTATTCATTTAATTTTTTTAGTGAAGTGTTGTTAGCAGTAATCAATTAAACCAAATTAGTGCACAACTATACAATGATATCTCCAAATTTAATTTTGTCAAGACTGAATTAGCTGTATAACCTTCGGCCGTTGGAACATAAAGGCATTCAAGGTAAGGAAGAGGCCGCCAGATTGGCGAAGGAGGGTGCCACACGAACGCTCATTAATACCGAGCATTTCGGCAGCATCTCGTGCAGAACCGCCTGTGAGGCCATTGAAAAATAGCTAACACGCAAACGTACAATATATTGGAAAAATATTGCGGGGCTGAGGCACTCTAAGCTTTTTTGGAGGGCTTCTCCAAGACTCGCACAACTATATCCCAGGCAGAAGGAAAAGTGGAGCTAAAGAGAATTTCTGTCCTAGTTACAGGGCATTCCTTTTAAGGAAACATTTGCATAATAAGGGTCGTCTCTCAGGGGACCCACTTTGCAGGAAATGCGGACAAAAGGGTGAAACACCGTTTCACCTTCTTGGAGAGTGCGTGCACTATGCTCGCAGACGATACCAGAAATCTGGTGACCACAATTTGGAGCCGAAGGCGGGAACAGAAATTTTTACTCGCCTCAGCCCTGGCGTTGTTTAATGATATAGGGCTGATGTGAGACGCTTGAATGAACGGGGTGCACAATGGGCCCCAGCTGAGGTCTAAGTGCTGAACATCCTTTTGGAGGCCACGAGTTTCTAGATTAGAAATTTGCTATAAAATGAGTTAACTACATACAACTCCAGTTACGGCACCTTCGTTGAGTAAAATTTAAATAATCCTAAAAATTGAAATATGTTCTTGTTGGCTGAGCAATTTAACAAACAAATATACATTGTATTAACAAAATCCAGAAGACAGATTTTTGTCATCAAGAAATCACTTAAAACTAAAGTGTATGGTTTTTGAAGCGAGAAAGCGATTTTTTCTGTTATTTCTGTCGAAAAATTCTTTTTATTTAAACAAATCTCTCTTTACCAGTTAGAGGTTTATTTATCGGTGCATATATAAAATCAGAACATAAATAATACTAACAATATTATTGAAAAACCTGCTCTTCAAAAAATTCATGTTTATATAAATTATATTTGTTGTGGTGGTTGGTTCCGCAGAGCTGGAAAGCATCAGAGACATTTTCCGTGGTAGCCTGCTTCATTTTGTGGTCATCGACCGGTTTCGGGCGTTCGCCCATCTTCAGGATGCGTTCTTCAGGCAGTGTGCCAACACAGACTCGTACAGAGACTTAGTTTCACACTACTCTCTAAGTTTCTGACACTAAATAAGTAGTGTGAAATAAGTCCTGTACGAGTCTGTGTTGGCACACTTCTGAAGCAGCATCCTGACGATGGGCGAACGCGAAACGGTCGTACCACAAAATGAAGCAGGCTACCACGGAAAATGTCTCTGATGATATATAAACTATATTTTATTTATTTTTATTTTTATTTTAGATTAATATCAACAAAGATCTACTTAAGTAGCTAAGAAGAGTTCCCGGCGCAAAAGTAGAGTAGAGTTTTATTAATAAAAGAGTTTGTGAGTTTTTAGAAAAGTGTAGTAAAGATACCTGGCCTCAAGTTTAACTGACAGGGATGTGAGCTAGTGGAGTAAAGTCAGTTCAGAACACTGGGTAAGCGGTTAATTTCATTACCTTAGTAGTGTCTGCTTTAAACCATCACCTTATAGTTTGGTTTAGTGTAAGTGCGTTGTTCACTTACATATCCCTGTCACGTCCACTTTCCTTACACAGGGGTGTGCTGCACACCCTATCACTTTCTAACACTATCAACAACTACAGTGCTCTATTACACACAACACAGGCAATTCTAAGTACATCTCTTTCCTAGAAAATTATAGATGATCTTTGTAATTATTATGGATTGTAACTTTATATATATGTATTATGTGTGTGTGTGTGAACGAAAACTTTCTCATTTCCTACTTTTGAAGACTCAGTCAAAAATTTTTTCTTGAACATTAACAAGAAGCGCATAAAAATAAAGAAATTTGAAGAATAATAATATTTTTTGGAGAAGTTGACTGAGTGACTGAAATATGAAGTTTTTATTATAGAAATATTATTTCGAAATTA
>JAAEAF010013151.1:0-10144 GCA_011037195.1 Triatoma infestans
AAATCATGAAGTAGTAACTAACAAGTTGGAGAGAGTGTCATAGAGTTGAGATATAGAAACTCTCAGTATAACTGCACTAACTAGGTGAGCTCCTCCACTTTGGTCCTGAATACCACACGAACACCAACCTCCTTCAAACTTATATTTCTTTGTGTGCCTTCTCTACCGTTTCTCTACTGATTTTAGTTTCTCCATCTGAAACTGAAAAAAAAAAACACTAATTAAAATGACGGATTTTGCGCGAAACTTTTGTGTCAGTTGCGTTGACAGTACTTAAACCGAATACTAAGTTTGAGCATCTTGAGAATTTTCGTTTTTGAGGGTACACTGGTTGCACACATACACATACTATCCGCTAAAAATATATTATTTTCGTTCTCAATGAGCCTCAATACATTTATTCCCATGAAAACTCAATTTCGAAACTTTGACACGTTCATTATATTTCCTGTTATAGCAATAAAAGAGGCAATAAAAATGTAATATGTTATTTTATCCTTCGTAGCTTGCATATTTCTTTGATTCCAGACCGGTTTCGGATTTTCATCCATCGTCAGAGCAATTTCGCCAAGTTCGTGTAGTGAGTTCACTTCAACGTAATGTTTCTGTTACACTGGACACTTGCTGGTTTGTTGGTTGTATATATGTGCGGGAGGTTATAACGTTATGTTACTATGTGTGTGTTTAATGAAAAAAATGGAATGATTATAAATTATGATTAGACATTAGAAAATAGTGTTTTGACATAATAAATAGCATTTTTTGAAGGATACTTTAAATTGTAATAGTGGTATAAGGTCCTATTCCATTGTCATTACACAAACACATACACATAGTAACATAACCTTATAACCAAACGCACATACATGCAATCAACAAACCAAGTGTCGATTGAAACAGAAACATTGGGTTGAAGTGAACTCTCTACACGAACTGATAAATTTACTCTGATGATGGATGAAAATCAATCCGAAACCGGTTAGAAATAAAAGGAATATGCATACTACAACGGATAAAATACCAGATGTTATCCCAGCATTGCGGACACATATTTAAAAAATGTAATTCTTCACGTTTGGGTATACTGTTTCATTAACACTTTTGTTGCCAATTTCACTGGGCTCTTAGGGACATGTTCCAAGATATGAAAAGTAAAAGTAAAAAAAAAAAACTATTTAACAGAGTTGGAAAGCAACAAAGGTAGATAGCCAACTTCATTTTGTGGCCACCGACTAGTTTTTAGGGGGTTCGTCCATTATCAGGATGTCTTTAATAAACAGTGTGATAACATAGACTTAATCACAGTGCACATTCATATATAACAATATCATAAATATGAACACATAAAGGGTGTTGAAAATGTGGGTGGGCCCGCAATGCTAGATAATATCTGGTATTTTATCCGTCGTAGCATGCATATTGATTTTGTGCCTGACCGGTTTCGGATTTTCATCCATCTTCAGAGCAAATTCACCAAAGTTTGTGTAGAGAGTTCACTTTAACGTAATATTTCGAAGGAGAGGGGGGGGGGGGGGGGGGGGGGGGAGGGGGGGGGGGGGGGGGAGTGGGCAATTTCTGTTACACTCACACTTGTTGGTTGTATATGTGCGGGAGGTTATAAGGTTATGTTACTATGTTTCATGACAAAGTGTAATTATTATAAATTATGATTATACATTAGAAAATAGTGTATAATAAATAGCATGTTTTGAAGATACTTTATAACTAAATTTTAATAGTGTTGTTAAGTATGCTCAGTGTTTTATCAAGCCATTTTTATTAGAAAGGGGGGGGCGATAAGTTATTTCAGGAGTAAACTGTACTAATAAGAATAGATAAATTTTAAAAATGTAATACCACATTTGGGCATACCATTTCACAACACTTCTGTTGCCAGTTTCCTGGGCTCTTAGGGGCCAACCCTGAACTGGGAGTGTGTGAAAATGCTGCAAGAGTGTGTAAAAGTGAAAAATCTATTCAACAGAAGTCCACAGAAAGAAACAAAGGTATTTTCCGTGACAAAATAACATAAGTACAACACAAAGACTGTATAAACTGATTTTGCTCTGTGCAAGACTATGTTATCACACTGTTTTGACAAAAACATCCTGATTATGGGCGAACTCCCAAACCGGTCGATGATCACAAAATGAAGCCAGGCTATCACAGAAAATATCTCTGATGAAAATATTATTTATTTAATTACTAATTGATCTACATTATTCAGTCATTTTGTAAACTCATGAATGATTTATCCAATTAAGATTAATTGCCTCTAATTATAATTTATATAAAAGAATTTGTTGACCGTTGATGAATTAAGTTATGAAGAAATTTGTTGAGGATCGATCAAGAAAAAACATTCAATTATGCCGACGTTTCGACAGAGTTTCCTGTCTTTATCAAGGCTTTAATCTAAAAAACAATACAATGAGGAACCGCAATGCATTAATCTATACGTATAAAAATTTAGCATCCGTATGTTTGTGGCCGCAAAACTCGAAAAGCAGTCGATGGATTGACTTGAAATTTTTACACAACGTTGCATTTCTATATAAGAGTGTTTATATATACTTTTTTCTCCGAAGTTCCCAAGTAAACGGGAAATTCCGAGCGTTTCGCGAGGTTGTCAGAAACAGGCAGACTCAGATGCGTTGCGATGACTTGCTTCTTCAGGTATTGCTGCTACGTTGATGGAAGGAGGTAGAATAGCGCATTCAGCTCTTAAACTGTCATGATCATGACTTAAACGTGCACTTCACAGAAAACCCAACATGTAACATTTCTAAAACATCGGGAATGGGAAAGGTTCTTCGGGAGCGCAAAATCATTGTATGTGTGGGTATCAATGGCATATACAAGATCATATGGAAGCATTAGCCATACATTGAAAGACTTGCGAAATAATCAGGTTCCATTTGGTGGAGCATTGGTGTTACTAGCCGGTGACTTCAGGCAAACGCTTCCAGTGATACCTCGCTCAACATCAGCTGATGAATTGCATGCCTGCTTGAAATATTCAACTCTTTGGAGCACAGTAAAAAAAATTCATTTAACAACGAATATGAGAGTTCAACTTCAAAACGAACCAACAGCTGCCATATTTTCAAGGACAATTACTCGAACTCGTTAACGGCACTGCTCCTACAAATCCACAAACGGGAAAAATCACCTTCCCATCTAATTTCTGCAACATTATACTTTCAAAAGAAGAATTAGTAGACAGGGTATTCCAAAGCATCGAAACAAATTATTAAAATCACTCATGGTTAAGCGGAAGAGCCATTCTAGCGGCTAAAAATGTCGACGTACTCGATATGAAGAACATTATTCTAAACAGAATCGCAGGTGAAACGTGGCACACAAATCTATTGACTCCGTGAGGGACCAGAGTGAAGTAGTGAATTTTCCAATGGAATTTCTCAATTCACTCGATGTTCCCGGATTACCTCCTCACATTCTAAATTTGAAAATTGGAATGCCAATTAATATTACTCCGAAACATCAATCAGCCAAAGTTATGCAATGGTACACGATTAGTAGTTAAAAAATTGATGAATAATCTAATTGAAGCAACAATTCTCATTGGACCTCATAAAGGTGAAGACGTACTATTTCCACGAAAAACACTCATTCCGACAGATATGCCGTTCGAGTTCAAACGACTTCAATTTCCAATACCCCTTGCGTTCGCTATGACTATCAATAAAGCGCAAGGACAAACTTTGCAAGTGTGCGGTTTGAATTTAGAAAACGAATGCTTCTCTCATGGGCAATTATATGTCGCATGCTCCAGAGTCGGTAAGCCATCTGATCTTTATGTTTATGCAAAAAAATAGACAAACAAAAAATGTAGTCCATTCACTAGCTTTACAATAACAAAAAGTCTTTCAGTTAAAAACATTTTTTCTTTCTTTCCTTTCAGTTCACAGCAACGCAAAGTAGGGTATTAAATTGAATGATGTGTGTTTGTTGCTGAATCTATGTTAACTATAATACTTGTATTTACTTTCCTAAAAATCAGACTGAGCCACAGCGAAGCGTGGCCGGGTTAGTTAGTAATACTATAAAATGCAGAATAATAATAACAAAAACAAACAAAAACAAACAAAAAACAAAATTAAAATAAAAAAATAATATTGAACTTACTTATAAACAGTCGTGAAGATGTGGAATAAGAATTTATAACATACACATTTGTTACATCGCAGAAACATAAAAAAGAAAATTTTTTTACTTGTGTCTTGTTTTAAATCATCTACAAGAAATGAAAGTGGATTGAATAGGCAAGTGAAAAGGGTATGTCCACACTGGCGCGCTTTCCTTTTCCCCTTCCCTTTCAACTTGCGCTTCCTCTTTCCATTTCAACATGCGTCGCGCATGCCTCTTGAGGCATTCAATTTGTTATCCACACTTAATCATCTGTTCAGTGTGCATTTTATCGATGGATTCAGAATCGGCATTAGCTATTTGTGTAGGTTATCTGTTTCTGATTTGAAAACATAGGCTTTTGATTTTCTTTTTCACTCCCGTAACGTTCATATTATACTTTTGTGCCAAGAAACGCAGGGCATCACTTCTCGCACTTTTGTTTGTATATAATTTTGAATTTATATTCCATAAAACTGTTTGTTGGCGGTAATCTTCTATGAAATCAAATGTCTCTTGATTTGCAGACATGTCGGAGATATTATTAATTAATAATAACAGTTTAATTACCATCAGTTTTAATAATAAAATTGTTATTAAAATAATAATTATTATAAATATTAAAAAAAATAAAAATCATATATATATAAAATTAGATAATTGCTAAATTATATAAATAATAATAATTTTTTTATAATACTAAACTTATATTAAAATAATAATTCAATAATTTTAAAACGTAATAATATCATAATAACCTATAAAATAATTACAACACGTAGCGGAGATCAAAAGACGCATAAAATGTTGAACGAAAATCCAAGTAGTTGGATTCACGTGCGCTATTGGTTGCGTCATGAAAACAAATGCCTATTCAACTTCAATGAGGCATGCAATAACGCCAATAATGCCTTTCATTCATCACATGGTGCGCTACGACGCATGCCTCTATTGAAAGGAAAGTTGCACCAGTGTGGGGGACATACCTAAAGGGATTTGAGGAAATTTTTTGGAGTGGGGGGTAGGTGAAAGGGAATTCTAGAAGGTCATGTTTTAAAAAAGCAGTTATATAGCGCGGACAAATTATTGGTATCATTATAAAAATTAACAGAAAATTTATTTCTTTTGATATACATATATGATTTCTAATATATTTCTTTTTGTCCTGTTACTTTCTTAATTGCGCAGATACAGTTTTATGTCTTTGGAAAAAATCAAATTATGATTCCCCACACCCTACAATGTTTCGTCAGTGCAGTAATGTTGCTGCAACAACCGATCCTATATACGGCGAAATAAATATAAAAAAAAATTAAAATGTGTAATATAGGGAATAGAAAATCTTTTTGATGAAAAGAATCTTTAATAAAAATATATACCTAAATAGCATTGAAATTATACAAAATGTGTATCGCTCTCCACCCTGCCCAATACATTTATGTCCCACTTGCACCATATTATGGTGAAACATGGTTTGAAATTCAACACAAAACAGTATACAGCAAATGTTTATCACATAGTGTAATGGTTGATGTAAACATTCAGTTGATTGCGCCAGCTTTATGAGTAAATAATGTTCACTAATGAGCCGTCTACACTATCATTATAGCTCACAATTTCCATTGCTTGTTAAATATTAACTTTCCATTGACATGTATGCATTTGATAGGAAAAAAAAAATGGGGGGAGGCGGTAACTTCTTTTTTTATGGAACTTTCCTCTTAAATTGTATAGCAAAATTTTTGATACAACTAAATTTATTTAAACAAAGTGATGGTTCATTAAAAGAAATTCCTAATTTAAATACTACACGATTTTTTTTTCTTTCTCTTACACCTCCTAGTAAGAGGAAGTATTGTAATAGTGTAAATTTTCGATATCGAGTTTTCACCGGAAATAATCCGTTTTAACATCCCCTGAGTCCAAAAAAGTTAGTTTTTAGCAAATGGTCTGTGTGTGTGTGTGTCCGTGTATGTAAACAGCATAGCTCAAAAATGAAAAATCATAGAAAGTTCAAACTTGTCGAAATTTCTCAACCGGAAGTACCATTTTACTGAATGGTTTTTTTTTTTTGTTTTTTGTTTTTTTTTTTACTTTCTGGCGATTTTCTCAAAAATGGCTTCGACGATTTTCTTTAAACTTGTTTCTTGTTGCGATTTTCGATTACTTTCTCGTATTTTCTAATTATCGAAGTATTGCTTTGCATGTGCAATGTACTTTTAAAATAAATAAACTCATTTTCACTAATACGCCGAGAAGTTTTCATTTTGTCCAGTTATGTCTGTCTAAAAACGATATGTATCTATAACTATATCTAAAGGGGTGTAAAGCTTCAAAACTGGCCACGTAAACTGATTATTGAATCTAATAAAGAAGTGTTCCTATTCTTATTTCATTTTATCTTACAACGAACGTCATAGCTTTATTATATCACATATATTAGATTGCATCTACCTATAATAATTAAGTTTATACAATATTGATACATAATTATAATATATAAACAGTACCACTGGTATATTAATCTTAGAATGTTAACAGAACATATCCAAATTAGTTATTCCAAACTCCATCTTAATATTCCATCTTCTATATTTACATATTATTCTCCATAGTGATTATATTTATCTGTCTCGTATGTTTATGTATAATAATCAATTAATTAATGTATTCGATATTGAATTATTTACAAATGTTTGATTGTTTATCAACCCGTTAGAGTATTGTGATGGATGCCAGAAATATAAAAATATATTTAATTTCAAATAATCAAAATTACGAAGAAAATGTGGCATTCCCTTGGCAAAAAGGGTAACCCAGGTAGAAGACCACCACTGTACCCCAATCACCAATGAAATGTTATTGGTGATGTTGTATTGTATGTTTGTAGCAGCACGAGCGGTTTAGTAAAAGGGCTTGTGTTTGTAAGTTTTAAGAGAGAGAAGTAATAAGAATAATTAAGAAAACACTGGTAGATTAAATTAAATATATTCTTTAAAGATATTTAAATGCTATTCAATAACATAGCTTATTAATTTACTGCAATTAGTTGGAATAAACTCTTATGTTATAACTTAAACTACCACTGATTCTAAGAGAGCGAAAAACCAATGTACTGCTTGAATATCTGTTTTAGACTGTGTTGAAGGAATGTCTTCTAATTGTTCGTTCAAATCCTCCCGTGTGAGAAGAAGGGGTATACAATGCTAACAAGGTTCATGAACTCTAAAAGATAGGGGTGGTCTTCTACCTGGGTTACCTTTTTTGCCAAAGGAATGTCACATTTTCTTCATAATTTTGATTATTTAAAATTAAATATATTTTTATATTTCTGGCATCCATCATAGTATATATTGTTAAAATTCGTGATGAGAAGTACATTATTCTTGACTTTAGCACAGTTGTCACGGATCTGGAGAGATGTTAGAATGCAAAAAGTTAATTGAAAGATTGATTCTCCATGATGTTAAAACGTTGTTTCCCAATGGATAACCGCCTATTGCCGGGTTAAGTCGACAGATTGGCAAAGCTAGGGTATAAGAAAAGAACAGCCAGAAGTTTCTTCGCTATTGAGCGAAGAAAGAGGTGAAAATGTGTAACGCTGAACGCTTGAGAGAAGAATATACAAGGACAGCCGAAGGCAAAAGATGAGCTACTTTGCTGAAGGCTGATGGCCGAATTACTGTGGGCATGCCGAGAAAGAAAGGGTGTAGCTTTGTTTAGGGTGACCACAGCTTACGATTATCTCCAGAGTCGTCTACACAAAATGTGCCACTTATATAGAGGTAAGACTAAAAAATGAATGCGTCATACTTGGAAATCTTGCTCTGCATTGCACAGGACATAAGAACATCGACAAAAGAGGGATTCTTTCTATCCGATATCGAAATGTATGGATAACATAAGCATAAGCACAAGCTTTAATTGTATATTATGCAAAGACAATACACTTCCCCATATATGCATACAAGACATAAAAGTCCCCAATAAGCTTTTTTCTCATTCTATCTTTTGAATAATTTTATAATCGAATATCTTCCCATTAGAGTTATCAAGGATGTGCTTTTTAAGAAATTATTTACTTATTCAATAGGTAATTTCAGCCTCTTCCTTTTTTCGTACAAAATGGCGCACGTGTACGACGTAACGTAATTTATTTTCAATTGAAAGTAATTTCGCGTTTTATAAGCACTTCTACTTTTTTCAAAAAACTATTATCTCTAAAATTCATTGTTAAATCCAATTCAATTTAATCTTTACATAATAATAGAATAACTGAAAGATCAAGAAATTTTTCCATTAACATTATAATACTCATGAACTCCTTTTTGTCAGATTTTTCAGAATCTCATAACAATACTTTGTGAATATATTTTTACTCTCTCTTAATTAATCAATATTTCCACTACTTATTATCGAAATTGAGATTTTCTCCGGAAATACATTAATGACAGAAAAATCTGGTGTGAAACACTCACACAACTTTCTCTTTACAAATTTATTGAAATTCGTCAAAAACTGTCCAGTAAAAGCGCACTTCCGGTTTACTAATTTTCTTGAAACTCGGAATTTTAGCCATCTATTCTAAACTCCATCTTAATATTCCATCTTCTACTATTTACATATTATTCTCCATAGTAATTATATTTATCTGTCTCGTATGTTTATGTATAATAATCAATTAATTAATGTTTTAGATATTGAATTATTTACAAATGTTTGATTGTTTATCAACCTGTTAGAGTATATATTTTTAAAATTCGTGATGAGAAGAAAATTGTTCTTGACTTTCGCACAGTTGTCACGGATCTGGTGAGATGTTAGAATGCAAAAAGTTAATTGAAAGATTGATTCTCCATGATGTTAACGTAACAGACAAATTTTATAGTTTGCGTACCAAATTTAATGAAATTCGTCGAAAACGAAAAACTGTTTAGTTAAAGCGCACTTCCGGTTTACTAGTTTTCTTTATGCTTTTATGCTATAGAAATAAATTTTGCTATAATATTACTGTATATTGATTATTCAATTATGGAATTATTGACAGCATACTAATAACTCTACCAGGCATTCACTCCCACTATCTGTAGCATTTGTTATTATAATTATGTTTAGAGTTTATAAAGTTAGAATATAGCCACTCTTAGTTTTTTCACCATGGCTACAAATCAATCGAAATATCCAAGAAACCTTTAATTTAATAATTATTAAAAATTTGCATTTAATTTTGCTGTAACGACTTTATTTAAAAAAAAAAAAAATCTGGTGTGAAACACTCACACAACTTTCTCTTACTCTAGTTCTGAAAATTGTAACAGACAAATTTTATAGTTTGTGTATCAAATTTAATGAAATTCGTCAAAAATGGAAAAACTGTTCAGTTAAAACGCACTTCCGGTTTACTAGTTTTCTTGAAGCTCGGAATTTCGGCCACCTATTTATTTCTAATTAATTTTGTTGTATGATAGAATTGTATAATCAAACTATGATAACACTTTAGAGAAAAAGTAACATAACCCCAACTCTCCTCCAAAAGTGCACTTAAGTGAATTTTTCCCAGAGAAATGTTTTAAATAAAAGTTGTAGATCTTTGTATGTGTAGTTTATATACGAAGTTTCAAGAAAATCGTTGAAGCCATTTTTCAGAAAATCGCGAAAAAGTGAAAAAAATCATTTAGTAAAGTAAGTGGTAATGTAAACGCACTTCCGGTTACCCGATTTTTTTGGAACTCGGAATTTCAACAACATATTCAATTCTAATTAACATTATTTAGATGATAGAATTGTTTAATAAACTGAAATAGCATTTTAGATGAAAACCTAACCCCACCCTCCCCATAACTGCCCTTTAATGAATTTTCCCAGAGAAACATTTCAAATAAAAGTGGACGCTTTGTATGCGTAGTCGATGTACCAAGTTTAAAGATAATCGTCGGAGCCATTTTTGAGAAAAACGCTAAAAAGTAAAAAAAAAAAAAACTAGTCAAGTGGTACT
>JAAEAF010013153.1:0-13442 GCA_011037195.1 Triatoma infestans
CCACATTACGTGGTCTCCAGAGTATGGGGAAAAAAAGGTTTGGTCTGTATGTGTTGTGTATGTGTGTATGTGTGTGAACAAAATAACGCAAAAATGAAAAATCGCACTGAAATTCAAACTTGGTATGCCGTTTAGATAATGCCCCGCACCGGACACGTAACTTACACTTTGTATACTATCAACACACAATTAATACCTACCACATTCATTTTAAAAATATTTTTTCAAAAAAAAAAAAAAATTTGATTTTAGATCGGTTTTGGGAATCTGCCAGTTAGGTTAATTTTGCACAAGCTTTGTTGGTTGTGACAGAAGGTACTCCACATAAGTCCGCTTAAGTATAACCAACGCCTACCACCTTCTTTTTTTTATGGCCAGCACAGCTAAACGTTTGTCAACATTGCAATTGGTGGCTGGTGTTGGTGTAGTGGTTATGAGCATGGACTTGTAGCTAGGAGGTCCCCAGTTCGAGTGCCACGTATAGCTGATAAATTTTATATTCGTTTAAAAAATATTAATGGTAAATTAGGTGCTTCCGTTCCTCCCCCCCACCGTCCATGACACTTAATTTGGTAGCTGGACGTTAAACCTGCTTGAAAAAATAGGCATTACTTCACTTTACTTTACATTGCAATTTTTTAAAAAATTTTGTCAATTAATTTGTATTAATTGGAGTAAAAGAACATATTTCTTTGAATTTGGCATACTCACCACACAAATATAGACCTAACACTTTTTTGGAAACCCGAATATGACATATCGCCAATAAAACGTATATAATTTAGCTAATTGTTCAATGAGAGCATTCCATGGTCTTTTTTGGACGTTTCGTTACAGTGTTTAATAATGTTAATAAAATAGTTTTTTTTTTTTTTTGTTAATTAGATAATTGTATTTTTTCGCTGAAGATTGTTTTAATTAAGAAGACCCCCTGTGTCAATGGCGTAACTATAATTTGGGAAGGCCTCTCTGCAGAAATTATATGCGGGCCTCCTCAATTTTTTTTTTTTTAATTTACCAAAAATAACAACAAAAATGATTAAAAATACTGAAAATAAAAAATTTAAATATAAAATAAGATTTTAGAATAATTTGCAGGGACCCCTGCTGAAGGTGGGCCCAAGAAAAAAGATGTTCTGGATAATTGTTTAAAAATATACAAACGCTTGCTGAGTGAGGACCCAAGGCCACAGCAACGTGAGCCTCTTTTAAAAAGTACTAAGCACTCTTGTTTGCTGTTGTACCTCTTTGGGGGGGCCTCCTCTAGGGGGGCTCCCCTGGAAGCTAGAGGATCTTTAGAAAATTATGTAAAAACAAACCTGATGTAGAAATTCTTACTTTCTTGGGACTACCTTTGGGGCCACAGGTTGGGGTCCTTTGTTTTACTTTCTCTTATATCTTATAAAGAGAAAGTATTGCGATCGTGCCAAATTTTCGAAATTGAGTTTTCACCGTGTCTATGTGTGTGTGACTGTATGATTTTTTTTTTTTTTTTTTTTTTTTTCAGAACATCATAAAAAGTTTGCAGGAATCTTAAACTTGGTATTCCGTCTAGTTACTACCAGCGCATCTGTTTTTCAAAGTTGCAACTAACATAAATGGATTTTGCTCAAAATCTTCGAAACCAATTTGTCGTACTCAGGGGACCTTGAGGGTGATAACTCAATTTTTTCGAAAATTTGACATGATTACAATACTTCCTCTTTTCTAGGTGTAAGAGAAAGTAAAAAAAATTGCTGTGCCTCTGGCCTCAGGAGAGGGGGAGTCCCTTTTACAAATTAAAAAAAAAAAATGTTTGAAAACGGTTGCTGTGGTGCCCCCTCGCATTGGTTTTTTTTTTTTTTTGCGTCTTGTAGTTACGCCCACTGCGCCCAACCATGAGTGTCCCCATTATTCCTCTGCTAAACACAAATTGTACATTTTAATAAGATGAAACAGGGTAAACTAAAAATATATGAAAGTTTAAGGCAAAAATATAAAATCGGATTATGTGTTATTAATTGTTTTACTTTGGTATGAATGTTTATGAGATTTGTAATTAAATGATATTTAATTAAATTTAAAAAAAAATGATAAAATAAACTTTATTACAAAAAGAATGATAATTTACTGTTATATGCAGAAGCATATCTGCTGGGTTTGTTCAGTGCACCGTGGATTTGAGCCTAGCCAGAGGGCACAAAGAGTTCATTTAGGCTAATTCTGGCACATATTTTAATGATATACTAGCCTGGGTTACCTGCCAGGAATACTAGAGCACTTCCGCAGGAAGGCCCAAACCGTATTGTCCAAAACTGTGTTACAGGGTCAAAACTATTGGAAATACTAGGAAAAGCTGAGTGTTGTAGGGCTTCAGAAGAGATTTTAGTCATATCATTCGGGAAGTCAATGTCAAGCTGATTAAGTTGGCAAGAGCAAAGAATTTAATCCCAACATCGGAAACTCAAATGATCTGGAGAGGAGTAGTCATCACTCGGGAGCCAATGTCAAGCCGACCAAGGAGCCCATCAGTACAAGGAATTGCCCCTTCCCCAGTAGAAGCTCAGTGTCTGAAGAGTGGTCATCCTTCGGTGGCCACTGTCAAGCTGATTAAGAGGCCATCAGTAAAATGAATTGCTCCTTTCCCAGTAGAAGCTCAGTGTTGCATGTGTCTGAGAGTGGTCATTCCTTGGAGGCCAATGTCAAGCTGATTAAGGGGCCATTAATCAAAAATTATCCCCCTCTTAAGCACAAGTTCATTGCTAAAGGGCTGCGTTTCTCATTCTTTTTCCGACCATGGTCCCTTTATTCTACCACTGTGCGCTTCCGGATTTTTTCTCGCTTGCATTTTCTCGCCCTCCCCGGCCGCCTGCTTGGGGCTATATTCCTATCATACAGGAATAGAAATAGATAATAATTTTTTTTTATTTGAATTGACTTTACTTTATTTACAGCAAGAAATTGCTACAAGAACTTCATATGGCTTAATTCGTAGACACTGATGGCTGCTTATTCGATGTTTGTATATTTTGTGTGAGTTGCCTGTGATGGGACTCGCAAAATATTATATGCGCTCCTTTGCTTTTTTCAATGGCCTCTAGTCTCGTGCCATAGCCCAAATTTACGTGATTTTTCCACTGTGGCTCCATCGGAATATTCTGGGTCCCCCAGGAGCCATATGGCCTCTGGTTGAAAACAGTTGTTCTAGATCTGACCAATGCTTAATAAGGGAACCATCAATAAAAAATTGCCTTCCTCGCAGTACAAGCTCAATGTTTTAAGGATGCAATTTACGAATTGCAAACTTTGCGCCAAGAACTCTCTGGTTAATTCTGTGACAGTATCATTACACATCAGTAAATTGCAATTTTCAAAAAACCTTGACTTATATAATTGTAAATTTCTGTTAAAGTTTTAATTTTTATTTTTCTAAATTATTAATAAATAAATTATTGAGTATATTTTTTGTAATTTCGATTATATTTTAAAATCTTTTCATTTTATGATTTTTTTTTATTGTTTAGTTTTAAAACACTAAGAAATCTTCGGGTTGAAGATCGCGTGTCAGTGGTTTTTGCCATAACTGACGACGTTTCGTCCTCATTACAAACTCGTGGTCCAGAATCACAGTAGTTGGTTGTAAAGAGTAATCAAGAGGCGGGGCCTTGCTTGCCGCCACGTAGTTTTTTTTTTGATACGCCAATTGACTTGGCTATTCAGCCATTATACATCGCGCAGCCCAGAATAAAAAGGCTGAGCTGAGGATTGATGTACGTTTAGTTGGGTACTCAGGAGGGGGGGGCACGTGAGAACAATCTTGGACGCGAACAATTTCACCCTCTAAAAATGGGTGTAGTGAGGTGGGGCCCTTAATTTTTTCCCCCCCACTACTATGTTGCGAAAATTCGCAGCTTTGTTTTGTACTGGAAAACCGTTATTTTCTCTTTCTTTTCCTACTTTCTCTTCATCTGTTTCTAAATTTTTGAAATTGTGTTCCTCTGAGTATGAAAAAGTCTGTTGTGAAACACTCATACCACTTTCTCTTACTGCAGTTAATGCAATTTAATTTTTCTTCAACGATTTTTCTTTAAAATTGCTATGCCTGAACAAACGTTAGTAGTTGGGCTGGCCATTAAAAAAAGGGAGTAGGAGTTATACATATATATTCTGTGGGCGACTGTCATAACCAACATAGCTTGTAGCAGCTACTTATCGACACCTGCAATTAGGCTCGCCCTCCCCTTTCTGTCAATCTAATCTAATCTAAAGTCGTCGCACTGCCGGTTGATGGATTTTGCCTGGAAAACTTTGGTTCCCTGGATGCGGTGTGGTAGTTTAACTAAATGGAATACCAAGTTTGAGCTTTGTGTGGTTTTTTTTTTCATTGTTGAAAAGTAAGAGAAAGTAAAGATCTGGTGTGAAACACGAGACACACAACTTTCTCTTTCTGTGATTTTACATAGTTATAATTGACTTAATTCTTATAAGTTTAGTTGTCTTTAATTTGCATGAATGGCAAACTTTAAACTTTGCAAAACGACTATATTTTTTTTTTTTTTTGAGGAAAGCATAAATCCTCCCCCTTCCTCAAAACCCAAATTTTCTCGAAAACGTTTTAAACGATTTTTTTTAAACTTGGTATATTAATTACACACTCAAAGAGCTACAACTTTTATTTGAAACATTTCTCCGGAAAAATTCATTTAAGGCACCTTTTTTTGTGGGAGGCACGATGTTATGTTGTCCTCTAATGTGCTATTTCATTTTATTATACAATTCTATCATCTAAATAATATTAATTAGAATTAAAATATGTTGCCAAAATTCGGAATTTGAATCAATCGTTGACGCCCCGGAATTGCTGTTATTATTGAAGTTATTATCTGTTTTCCCTAAAAACAAAAAAAAAAAAAAAAAAAAAAACCAACGGATTTCTTTAAATTTGTTTCTTTTGTTTAAATTTAGATTTCTTTAAACTATGACATACAGAGCCTTTCACACTTACTGGGAACTTTTTTTCCCCGAGAAAGTTCATTTAATGAAGTTTTGGGTGGTCCCCAGTTTGGGGGTCTCCCCCGAGTGTATGAGGACACGGCAGGGGTGGTGTCCAGGCCAAAGATTTATCAAAGGCAGCAGAGGGTTCGGATTACCATCCTCTCCTGAGCACGATCAAATTTAGACCGCTTGTAGGTATAGAGACCGGACAAAATGGTAGCCAGTCATTTTGCTAAATAGGGGGGGAGCGACTAGGGCCCATAATCAGAACGTGATGATTGAGTTAGGAACGGTATTCACATTTTATGTCAGTGTCCCTCCGTTTTGGCTGGACGACTAGGTTTTCGGATTTTAATTGGTAGAGTCTCACCTCGCGGGCAAGCCTGGGAGATTGAGATTAGATTGTAGACAGACCGGCGAACTACAGGGGAAGATTATAATTAGGTGGATGAATAGGGGGGGGTGAATGGGGTAAGATAAAAGCCACACTGGCTTAGGTCTCATCCCGACGGGCACCCATGATTTTTTAATAATAATAGGGGGAGTGTATGGTTTCCTCTAAACAAGTCATTTCGTTAAGTTTAGGATTCTCCCAATTGATATAAAATTGAAGACAAGTTAACATTTAGTAAAAATTATAAGTTTGAAGAAACTTTATCCATTAAATCTGTGTAAACTGCGGTAAGAGATAGTGATGTGAGTGTTTCACACTAGATTTTTTTTTTTCTCTCCCATATTTGCGATCTTCTTGAAATTATTCTCCAAACAATTTTTCTTTCCCATGTGACATTGGTCGATTTGTTAACCCCAACCATTCGTGGTGGGGGGTGGGGGAGACGATCTCTCAACTCCACGAGATTTCTTAGTGCTTCGCATGTCAATGGCCGGCAAAGCCTAAAACAGTCTGTTATTGTTCTTTACATGACGCTTATAATTTCCTTTTTACAATATGTGTATAATTGTTTTTTGTAAATATTTTAGAAATATGTAATAATAATAATAATAATTAATTTTAAGGTGATATTAAAAAAAAAAAATTACGTAATTTTTGTAAATCTATAATTGTTAAAAAAAATCTTTTTTGTTCGCAAAAAAAAACATTTGCACAGTTTATCTCTCTATTTTTATGTAAATCTTTAAAACTTGTAATTAATTTTTGTTAATTCTTATAAAATTGACTAGAAATGTGGTGTTTTTATTTAAAATCCTAAAATGTATCGTATGATATTCTACACAAAACTACGATGTGACTCACTTACCCAATACTTTCTCTTACTTCAATTTACAGAGTTACATAGTGTGTAGTTTTTCGAATTCTCATATATAACGGCTTCTTCTTATTATAATTTATTTGTTTAATTACCCTAATAATTAGTTCGATTCCTTTTTTTATGTTGCTGCGTAAATTCCCATCTTTATAGTATACTCTTTCCAATACTTTGTGGACGCGCCACATACATAAAATTAACCACAATACAATGAATAGCTAGAAAACTCAAGGTTTAAGAACTAATCCAAGCGTATGATGTTAGGCCAATCAAAACTTTAGAATTATCATGTTGACCACGCCCAATTTTACACCTTCAATTCCCTACACTGTGATTGGCTAATTATTTCTATGAAAAAACTAGTTGAGAATTTTTTTTATTAATTTTCCCTCCGTCAGTATTTGATACATTATCAAATTGTGCAATAACAATTTTTTTTATAAAAAAAAATGAAAAAAAATTCAAGTTATTTCCACCAAATTACTGTTTTATATAATTAATGTGAGCTATAAAGAAAAAACTCAGAATTTTCATTACATTGTTGAAAAACAAGGCAAAAGTGCATTAGGCTGAAATGCAAGATCCTGCCATTTTGTATTTAGGCGTTTATACTAATGGGACAAAATAAAATTGATGTTAAACACCCATAAAAATTTCTCCAAGGAATTCATAATATTGAGTTAAAAAAAACTTTTCTTAGACCTGGAGTTTTTAGCTATTTATTGTATTGTCCTTAATTTTATGTATGTGGCGCAGCCCTACAAAGTATTGAAAGAATACTATAAAGTCTGGAAATCTACGCAACATAAAAAAAGGAATCATTAAAGATTCGTAGGATCCGAAGAACGAAGAATCAAACATTAATTACTCCCCACCTAGGCCATATTAAGGAGGGAGAATTCTATATATATATATATATATAGAGGCGAGCTAGCCCTGGAGAAGAGTTATCGACACCAGTCAGTCAGCATCATTCTACATTCAGTTCTCAGCCAGTCTGTCTCTCTCTTAATTATTCTCTCGCTACCTTATTGTCAATATCTTCAAACAAGTGTAAAGTCCTTACTGTTATTTATATATGTATTTCTGTCAATTACACAGTGTTCAGCGCATCTAGTTTATTTCTTACTCTCCTAAATTATCTCCAATTCTATCCCCTCTAAGTTCTACCACAATTATTGATAAGTTTCCTGCAGACAATATCCACTTGCAAGGAAATCGGCCAGCATGCGAAGTCTTATGTTCAGTCTTTTGTGGAGTGATTCATGCCTCCAGAACTTTTTCCAGTCATAACTGGCCAGACTAAGTCTAAGTCCCCCAGGGAAGGATTTCTTTAGAATCGTGCTCTCTTGTCTTTCTCCTCGTTTCTGAGCACTTCCCAAAAGGGACTGATCGTTTATCCGACAAAATAGTTCCTGCGCCTTTCCTTGCTTCGTTACCCTCCACGCCAAACATGCAATATGTCTAATTACAATAGTAAGTTTAAAAGAAAAAGGAATTAATAAATTGATCGCTTTAGTAATTCTATCACAATGTTTTATTTTAAGTAAAGAAAAATTACAAAAATTAAAAATATAAAAAAAAAATTACATATTTCACAAATTTTTAGAAAAAAAAAAAAATTGGTCTTATCAAGTGTTTTTTTTTTTAAATTTTGTGTTTATTATCTTTATTTTTTCATAAACATTAACTAAAAATCATCGACATTTTGGCACAAGAATAAAATTATTTTAGCCGGGGTCACACTTATTTGCAACAGAACAGACTAAGGGTCATTTGGCCCAATTTTGAACTCTGCAGTCCCACTGAATAGCGTGTGCGCAATGGTGCAATATTGGCCCATCTTTTTTGCAACTAATTGCTTTTTAATTTTAAGATAAATAATTATTTGTTTGTGGGATCGCAACGAGATTTGGGGATGAATACAAATTTTGTGTTAATAGTAAAAATCACCATTTTTACGGGAGCCATTGTCATGCACAAAACTTAAGGGGTATCCAGGTTATGACCGCGAGTATCAATATACTGGATGTTTGACCTTCTCTCTCTCTCTTTCTATATATATATATATATATATATATTGCGACAGAGAAGTCAAACAATGGAGGAAAAGGGAATTTGAGAAGCATGCAGGGGCACGGAGGCTAAAAGGTCTCCAGGCTAAAAGATATAAGACAGAGCGACTTGAAGTATCTTCTCTCCCTGAGTCGGATAGAATTGAGATGTAGTGACCTGACACTTTTTGGTAGCCTGTCATTTACACAAAATAAGCAAAGGACGTCCAGTTCCTTTGTGCCAGAACTGTGACGATGGAGTCAGGGAAACGGAGTAGCACTACCTAGGTGAGTGCCTAATACCTAGGTTCCGCATAATTGGGAAGGCAACACTCTTCAAGGAAGTGCTTGGCGGTATTGGAGATAATGGATATCTAAGATATTGCAAACAGACTAGAAAACTTCGTAGGAGTAGCGTTTTTTACTGTAGGTGGGGGAAATGGCTCAGGTCCCTAGTTTTCTGGTCATCCACCAACAATAATAATTGCACTACTCGAGGAATAAGAAAATAACGGGTATCTTGAACAATACAAGTAATAGGACTTAGGAAGAGACTCCACAATCTGAAGACTAAAACCTCGTCACGTCTAAACTCCGCCTAAAAGCGCAGTAGGTCAAACATAAAAAAATGGGATTATTATTATTCAATAGAAGGGATTGTAACCAAAATCTCGCTGGGACCATATAGTTTCTCCCCCAAAAAACAATAACAACAGCCGTGCCCAAAATAAGAATCCAGAGCCAGGTCTAGCCTACATAATATTCACAAAAATCCGATACAATTGAAATAATAGCTTAAGCACTTTAGCACAGACATCTTGTTATAACAACCTAATTTCCTCAAATCCTAAACAATCTGTCATGAAATAGATTGGTGTTTCTTCCTCTATTCTCACAAACTTTACTAAAAGTGGGTTGGCATAAACCCCATTACTTAGAGGTGTCTCCTTAAGCCACAATGCCCAGTAAGGGATCTGACAGATGTCTGAGAGAGGTTCATGAAAGACAACAACATCTCACAATTAGCCCTACCCACGGACCTCCAATGAGTATCATAGATTGCCGGATAACCGACTAAGCTCATCCATAGGGATGAATGCTGTGAAACTATTCATGACTGGAAGCTTGGTATATATGTGCCTAAAGACACGCCAACAACAGGCTCGGGGACCAATGAAAGAGAAATCATACTTTGGATCGTAGACTGCCGACAACTGACTAAGCTCATCCATAGGGATGAATGGTGTGAAGCAGTCCATGCTTGTAAACTCGACAGACATGTACACAAAGACATGCCACCAGTAATTCAGCAGGCGATAAATTTTACTGGACACCAAAAGTTCTTGGCATAAACAATGACTAACAAAGAGAGAGGCAGGCAGTAAGAGATGAGAGGATTGCATTACTCGTGGCAATGAAGGTACTCTGAGCAGAAAACATGAATGCCTCACCACCTGGACAAAACGAGGTAGTGTGGAAGGGAAACTTAAGACTGGGCCGTCCTACAGCCAATTCAATGCAAACATGAAGGGAAGAAGTTATATTCAAAAAAACCACCTTTGAACAATGTCTATTGCTTGTTCAGTATTGAAGAAAATTCGGTGTATAATAAGAAACTGTAGATACTGGCGATCACAATCCAAAGACCCCTGTCTTAGTTTTAGGGATTATGCTGTTTCTTCTTTAATTTTTAAGGCATTTTGACCATTTTCGTAAAAAGCTTCGAAATTTGCATAAAGCCGGAAAATAATCCCATATGAATATTTTGGCAATTACAATTATTTAAAATTATATGGAACCGTTAATTTTTGACAAAAAAGCTATCAATTCTCCAGCTCCTTTACTACAATCTTAAAACAAAATTTTCTATTTCAAATATGGCACATAATTTTATACATACATATATAGCTTATATATATATATATATGTTTATATATATATAAATTAGTCTAAATAATCATAAATTTATTTAATCATAATTTCTTAAATAATAATAATATAATTAATAAATAATAATTGAAATAAAAAAAGGAAAATATATAATTATACACCAATTTTCATACTCTTTTTTTTTTAACAAAGCGCATTTTTTTTTTTAAATAATTTTAGTCCCCTATAAAAACCCCTTAAAAAATAAAAAAAAGAGGGTCCATGACCCTACAGTTTGCATCTCATAATAACAAATCCAGTATGAAATTTGAAAAAGCACTTCCAAAATAAGTGAAAAATATCTGGTATTCAAGTTGAACCCTTGTCAGTGGTTTGTATAAACCTAAGTTTCTTCCATATTGCAATACTTCGGGTTAGGGTCGCCTTGAATAGCAAAGCAACAAAAGGCAAAAACCAGATGATTAAAACAGGGCGGTATCTCCTTCATTCGTGAGCTTCAAGATAAATAGCTGTAGGTAGTGGGCGGAGGGACTTGATTACCCCCTTTCTTGCATGTGATAAGTCTCAGTCTCTTCTCCCACAGCCCTTCTGCCACTACCTACAGCCATTACCTGCAAGAATAGCGGAGGAAGCAGGGCTACACTACTGTTCTTACTGTTTCTTCCAATCAAGTCGACACTACACTGAAGAAACCTATTGCAATTTGTTGTAAAACGACCATAAATGATTTATAACAAACCACTGATTTGGTCTCAACCTGAAGATCTAGAAGAACATCATTAAGAATGTAAAAGAAAAAATGTAGACATCTTGTGATAGCTTTTCTTCAAAAAATCACATTATTAATGAAATATCCCAAAATGTCAGTAAATTTGTCATTATTAACATCTCAAAGTGCCTGTAAATTTGGCATTATTAGTGATATCTCAACCAGACTATTAATTTGACATTATTAACAACATCTCAAAATGCCTGTAAATTTGTCATTATCAACATCACAAAATGCCTGTAAATTTGGCATTATTAGTGATATCTCAACAAGGCTATAAATTTGACATTTTTAACATCACAAAATGCCTGTAAATTTGGCATTATTAGTGATATCTCAACAAGGCTATAAATTTGACATTATTAACAACATCTCAAAATGCCTGTAAATTTGGTATTATTAGTGATATCTCAAAATGCCTTTAAATTTCACTTATTAACAACATCTCAAAATGCCTGTAAATTTGCCATTATTAATGATATCTCAACATGGCTATAAATTGACATTATTAACAACACCTCAAAATGGCTGTAAATTTGCCATTATTAATGATATCTCAACAAATCTGTAAATTTGACATTATTAACATCTCAAAATGTCTGTAAATTTGGCATTAATTATGATATCTCAATAAATCTGTAAATTTCACATTATTAGCGTCTCAAAATGCCAGTAAATTTGGCAATTTAAAATCAGCCACCAGTCAGCATTTTATCTTAACGTTTTGGTTTGGGGGGGGGGTAAAAGTGCTAATTTATGAACCGTTTCTAAACAAATTAAACGCTATGAAAAAAATACCATTACGAAGAAAACACAAGAGAAAATTGGTGTAAGAAAAATTAGTATATTTAAATTGGACAAATACAATAGCCAAATACATAATAATTAATAAGTTTAACATTTTTATCAAAAATTTCGTTAAAAAACAAAAAAAATTTTTTTTTCCGAATTATTTGAAAAACAATTGCATTAACTATTAGAAAGGAGAAAGGAAAGAAAATGTAAAATATGGAATGTGCGATATTAGGTTTTTCGCAAAATTTGGAACAGGTGGCTGCAAAACTTGAAGGAGCGGACCCGCATCAGCTCGCCATGCCCAAAAACACACCTTCAGTTTTAGTAAAATTGTATTGTAAAAAAATAATTTGACTTTATTTCGGATCATAATTAAAAGTCTAGGCTGAGCCTATGGCCGGAAGTCTGTCGAGCTATTGAAGCACCAGGATACCAGTACTTGGGACTGTCTAGAGCTGGACATAGCCGGCAGGGCCCTGAGCACACTTAGCTCAAATAGCAGTTTGTCGAGCTATTAAAGCACCAGAAACCCAGTTAGTTCTTGGGACTATCTAGAGCTGGACATAGCCGGGAGGGCCCACTATGAGCACACTGAGCTCGAATAGCAATTTGCCGACTACTGAGCTCTAAAGAAATTTTACTTTAATCACAACAATCCATATTTAAAAAACCCACAATTTACCGCCAATATTTGTTTTCAAATTCCAAATTTGAATTCTGCTTTTGAGATCAAATTTAGCAATAGAAGATTTTGAAATTCAATTAAACAAATCGAATACAATTTTTGAAAAAGTAAAATATATATATATATCAAGTGGCCTTAATTTAAAAAACAATAAAAATAATAAAGAAGGCATTGAGAATTGAGAGGTTATTTAGTGATTATAAATAGTAACCTACTTTTCTATCAAATTAACTATATTCCAACCATTTTAATATTCATTTATTAAATTTGGAAGAAAAATGGTGGTTCAAATTGTTCAAAATAAGATTTGCAAATTTGAATGCAAAATTTAATTGAACATATTTTATACAATAAAGTTTCGAAATTCTCTGTCTCTATAAATAAATTAAAAAAATTATCTAAGGAGTTAGTACCTACCTTGTCTGTGCTAGTGTGTCTGTATTCCATCTTATGTACAGTGAGTCTCACAAATTTGATTCGAACACCTAAATATTTAATTATAATTTTTTTTTTTGAGTTTCCGGGTTTGAGACCGCGTCAGTGGTTTATTTAAAAACCGATGTTTCCACCCATATTGTAATGAGCCTCTCAAGGAGTAACGACCCTGAACAAGCTCATTTGCAATATAGGTGAAAGGTAGGTTTTTAGCAAACCAATGACGTGGTCTCAAACCCGGAAACTCGAGTGTTTTTCATGAAAATGACCGCGGAAACCTAAAATTTCATAATTTTTGTGTTTATTATATATATATATATATATATATAAAAACAAAAATTGAATCTAATTTTTCCTTTGTGCTTCTGTTATTCACTTCCTAATTGTTCTAGGAGTCTGGCAGAAGCTCCAACGATGTTCTAGTCAAGGATACTTTGAGGAGGGCGGTTGGGGACTGTATTAGGTTTGCCTTCTGCCCTTCATTTCAAAACTGGTTCTATGTTTTAGAAGACTTGCAGGAGCTTTCTTCCTCCCAAAAATGTCCTACCAGCCTAGAATGCATGGGGAGTCTC
>JAAEAF010013154.1:0-11162 GCA_011037195.1 Triatoma infestans
TTCCTTCAAGACAGTCTACATTCTGCTTTAAAAGCCACAACACTTGCTTCAGGAATTGCTCTCTTAAACTCAGTGCCAGTGATAGAGATTTGCCTTTACTCTAGATAAACATCTGATTTATGAGAATATACTCGTGAATATTGTATTAACTATGTATTGTGAAAATCTGAGTGGGTCCACAATGCTGGATAACATCTGGTATTTTATCCGTCGTAGCGTGCATATTGATTTTGTTCCGATTCCAGATTTTCATCCATCGTCAGAGCAAATTCACCAAGTTCGTGCAGAGAGTTCACTTCAACGTAATGTTTCTGTTACACTCACACTTGTTGGTTTGTTCGTTGTATATATGTGTGCGAGAGGTTATGATAACGTTTAAGTGAACTCTCTAAAAAGAACTTGATGAATTTGCTCTGACGATGGATGAAAATCCGAAACAGGTCAGGAACAAAATCAATATGCATGCTAAGACGGATAAAAAGCAGATGTTAAATATATATGTTTAAATTTTTAGTTTCTTTTGAATATTTTTACGAGAAAATTCACTCTAGATAATTCAGAAATGAAGGGACATTAATTTTACCTGTCTTCAAACTTGTAATTGAAACGCGCTATATATATATATATACAGATTTTTGGATGCTTTGTTTCGTGGTTACCTGGTTACTCGTTTAAGTTATGTCATTTGGACAGTACTGACGCATTGGAATGTAAAGTTGTCCGTTCATTGCTGCAGCATGCGACGCCCCCACTTGACCCACATTTGCAGTGAATCACGCTGGCGAGGGGGCTTTCACGTTCAGCTCATTCTCCGGACTTGGTACCCACCGACTGAGAATTATTCCGGTGCTACACGGACGGTTCCAGGATGGTAGGTCTGAGGCTGTCGTCTATTTTGAGACGGGAGACCATTTGGTGGTGCCTCATGGTGAGTGGGCCACCGTTTTCCAGGCTGAGGTATATGCAATTTTTTGTTATATCTTGGATGAGAGGGTGCGTAACACTGATTTAATGGGTGTTTGTATCTGCTCGGGCAGCCAAGCTGCGTTGAAGGGGCTTAGTTCATGTGTCTTCACTTCCAAAATTGGTGTTGGCATATTCTAGAAACTGGAAGATCTTTCTTTTCTGAAGTATGTATTTCTGGTCTGGGTCCCAGGTCACATGGGAATCTTTGGGAATGAGGAGGTGGATAGGTTTGCTAAATTAGGCGCCTCTCTCATTGGTCCCGAGCCTGCTGTTGGTGTGTCTGTCAGGCTTCCAGACATGGATGACGTGTGTTGTCGGCAGCCCAAAATGCTCATTGGGGGTCTGGACGGAGCTTTGAGTGGGGGGGGGGTCCTGTGTCTTTCACGAACCTCTTTCAGGCATCTGGTTGGCTTCCTCACTGGGCATTGTGGTTTAAGGAGACATCTCTATACAATGGGGCTCATGCCTGACCCCATCTGTAGAGTTTGTGAGACGGAGGAGGAAACATCCATGCATTTAATGACGGAATTGTTTGAGCTGTGAGGAGATTAGGTTTAGGACCTTCGGCCGGAATAGGATATCGGTAGAGGATCTTAAGCTAGGTCCTTTTAAGGTTTTTGTCCGATTAAAGTCCCGTAAAACCTGGGGCTGGACTTTTGTTCCAGACCCAGTAGATGTTATTCTTTTGGAGTAGCTATATGGGCCCAGGGAGGCTTTGGATAGCGTAGGGTTTTGCCCTCCCCTTTCTTGAATAATAATAATAATAATAGCGCCCACCGTTTAGAACCCACTTATTTCCAGTACTGAAAAAAAAACTACTGCGTGGAAAAATATTTTTGTGGGAAAAACCTGGCGATCGGGAAGTGGATCAAACGATTTTACCAGAAAACTTGTTGGATCTTTAAAAAAAAAGTGATAGTACGCTTGGGACAAGTTATCCAGTTAAATGGGGGAATTAATTATGTTGAATAATTTCATTGTAACTTGAATAATTTATAGAACTTTAGAAACACCCGTAAATGCCCATAAATACTTGAATTAAACTTAAATTCTTTTAAGTGTACAGATCATCGAATTTTATTCCACAAAAGCGTGGGAAATGAAAAAAATATTTCTTTAGAACCTTTATAAGAAAAAGTTTAGTGTAGTGTAGTTTTAAAGAGAGGGAATGTGTTAGTGTCCTTGGACTTGTAAAACAATAAAATAAATGTGATGAAGTGGTTGAACTAGAGGAGAAGGTGGAGGTAGTTTAGCTGAGATGGTGATGCTGAGTGGACGGTCTTTTACTCTGGGGACAAGTCTTCTAACCACGCCTATCTCAGCGCGCCCAACAACCACCCTGCCGGCACATATAGCCGGCTGTTCACTCGGCCAGCCAACAATTACCAGCACTCAGTGTGGCTGGTATAGAACAGATCAGCCTTTCTCTTCGCCACCACTGCTTACCTACCCCTGATCTCTAACTACCCACTACTACCAATTTAAGTTTACCCAACTATTATTATTGTTTTAATAATATTCTACTTTATTTCCCATATTTTATTTTGTAATTATGTGCTGTTTACATGGCATTTAATTTTGTCTCTCTGCCGGTATTTTTTTCGATTTCTATTTTCATTCTTTCGTATTATGACTGGGTACTACGCTATAAGGATCGGATTCCTGAGCGCTAAACAAGAAAAATAAAGTTAAGCTCGTCGCACAGGAGATGGATGTAACTCGTTAGGCTTTAGTTATCTAGAAGTTGAGGTCTTGCGTACGTTGAAGTGCGATATCGAAAAGTAAGGAAGAAGTTGCCAGTTTTTGGGGGGGAGGGGGCATTAGCGTTTCGCTATACAGCCAGCGCTCATATCATTATATTATAATATAGTTCAAGTCATTTCCAAAAAATTTAGGAGGGAGAGTGTTCAGAGTATAAGGATTTTTATCCAAAAGGTGTTTGTTATATTAGCTATCACTATAGGTCTTTTCCAGCTTTAATATTTATAACCTAGCCGCATTTGTAGTTTTTAATGAATTCGTAGAGTAAATTTAGAACTGCGAATATCAGAGAAAATACTATTTGGTTATAGTTGGAAAGGAGCGGGCAGAAATTTAAACAAATCTTCAATAATTTATTTCTTGGAATGGAAAATAATGGGCATAACATTACGATATGTTGGAAGTCCTCTTTTAACTTTGCAAGTTGCGCATAATTGTCCTGTTTTATACAAATAAGCGCCACGCATAGCGTGGTTGGACCTCAGCCTGCTAACTGCGGTTACCATATGTTTATGAGCCGCCATTTCCTTAAACCAAGGGACTGTGTGTCAATTCTCTTCACTGTATGTGTCAACTCTCTTCACATTTTCTTTGTAGAAATTACCGTTCGTGCAAAAGGCTTCATATTGCTTTTGCCATTTTTCAATTATCCTTCTCTTTTATTATCCGCTTCAAGTCAGACGGAGATAACTTGTAGTCCAGGTATTCCCTGACACCGTTGCCTCTTTGGCTAATAAATCAACAGTTTCATTATGTGTGAGCCCACCCACTATGCCCCTTAATCCATATGAAATTTACAGTGATATTTTCGTTTTTTAAAATACTAAGTAACTCCAAGATTTCTGTTAAAATATGATTTGGGGTAGGTGAGTGCAGAGAATTTTTTAATTTAATTAGACCAGTTAATGTTGCCAGTTAGTTTAGTTGAAGTAGAAATGTTTGTAATCGTTTCGTCCGTGTGTTGCTGCTGTTATCCAAACTGTGGTGTGATAATAAATTGTAGTGAATTACAGGTTGATGAGTGTATGAATGGTACATACGTATGTCTGTTAATAAGTGTGCATAACCGTTTCAGTCGGGTGTATGCTTGTTGTGTTTAGTACTCTTGTTAAATGTGTTAAATGTGTACATCTCCAGGTGGATGTTGTGTCTAGGATAGCGTATTCCTTGGTTATTCTGTTACCAGGTGGATTTCCTGATTGTTAATTTTTAATACTCGGAGGTCTTCATTTTTAGAACCTTTAGAGCGAAAATTTTAGAAGTGTTAGCCTAACTGTTTAATTTTACCCTAACTGTTTCTTGCCCTTTGTCTCTTAGTTTGCATTGACCTAGATTGTAGTACTTGGCTCTATCCCCATCACTAAAATACACTATTTGAACTAGCTAAGTTTCACAAAATTAATTTACTAAACTATTTTCCAAAACTATTATTTTTCCATTTCGTTCTTCCACTACAGCCGCAGTTTCTCTATCTTAAAAACCAATTAGATAAGACGACTATAGAGGTTTGTAAGTCAGTAATGCACTGGTTAATTGAGGCTAGCATTATACCATCTGCAAATGTAGCTGAATATGTTCGAAGTAGGTTCAGATATGTCCAGAGGGTTCAGACATTAGCGTTTAAAGAGTATAGGACTGATGAAAAATGATATGAAATTTAACATACGAATTTATGGCCAGCAGCTGTGGTCCGTAGAACTAGAAAAAACAGATTTTTTTCCAAAACAGCTTGCTTCATTGTGTGATCATCGGACCAACTTCGAGCGTACGCCCAACTTCAGGGGATGTCTTCATACACACTTGCACAGAGCAAAATTAGTTCACAAACTTTATAGGAAGTTTTTTCACATTCTTTTTTTTGGGGGAAGACTTCCCAAAATTGTGGAAAACTGATTTTATTCTGTACATATCTGCGATATCAAATTGTTTATGAAGACATCCTAATGGGCGAATAACCATGGAAAAACCTCTGATATTATGGATAGCACTTTAATTTTAGTCAGCTATTATTTATAAAATATAAAGTTTTACAATAAGCGTATAGTGAAAAACCTTTAACACGAAACTGAGGGTACCGAAATATTTGTTGTGGTGGTTGGTTCCGCAGAGCTGGAAAGCATCAGAGACATTTTCCGTGGTAGCCTGGCTTCATTTTTGTGGTCATCGACCGGTTTCGGGCATTCGCTCATCTTCAGGATGCGTTTGTCAGGCAGTGTGATAACACAGATATTGGGTAGGCAGCATATTAAGTATAATTAAATGAATTGTAGTCAGAGACTTTTACATTCAAAACTGAGATGTACCGACTTTTAGGGAACACAAGTTTTTACATGAATTAGTAAGTAATCAACAATAATATTATGAAATAAATGAAATCTCATAATTCATTTCATTTTCATAATATTATTGTTGATTACTTATGTAGTGGAATCGTTTATTGTGATTCCTATGGTATGTAGTAGATGTCTTGAAGAGGGCGGAAGTTAGTGCTCGAATTACTAACACTGAATTTTATAAAAATAGCCTATACTTTTACAATAATTTAAATGTGAGAAATGGTAACTATTAACATGAAATACTTAGAAATAAATTAGAGATAAACAACTAATAATTTAAAAATTATTAAAATAAATAAACTAAGATGCACGACTATGAAATAAGTATAAGTAAAACCTGTAGAGGGACGAGGAACTGCTGCTCGTATAACGATATACTCGTATAATCTAATGACGTACTGGTATATAATGATGATCTACTGACGTACTCGTGTATAATAATCCCCTCTTCCAATAGGGCGAAGTTTATATTAGTGTTAGCAACACTCACACCAAGACATTTGTCCTAGTGTGCGTCCTTGGTTAGTTCGGTGACCAGTGATTTAGGTCAGTGGCCAGCTTTATCGGTGCTTGCTTTGATGTGAAGTATTGACCCTTGTATTGAAAAGGGGTTTTGTTTGTTTGACCGCGGCCTTGTCTTGAAGACAGCGGCCGGCTAGACCACTAGTTATAAATTATCTTTTATTCCTGCCATCCTTTGTGAAGATAGCAGCTGGCTGGAACCACTTTGACATTGCTATGACTTTCATGTATCATTACACTTACTAGTTCATGTAAAAACTTGTGTTCCCTAAAAGTCGGAACATCTCAGTTTTGAATGTAAAAGTCTCTGACTACAATTCATTTAATTATACTTAATATGCTGCCTACCCAAACTAATTTATCACATTGTTTGACAGACGCATCCTGAAGATGGGGGAACGCCCGAAACCGGTCGATTACCACAAAATGAAGCAGGCTACTACGGAAAATGTCTCTGACCGAAATATCTTTTTCGAGTTAAACGATAAAATGGAGGTTTGTTTTCTTCCCAATTTGTCTGCCGTTGTTCACGTACAAAAATAAATTATTTATCGAAATTACAAAAAAAAAAAAAAATTCGCTGATTTTCGGATGCATGTTGCTTTTGTTCCAATAATGTGAGTCTAACAGGAACATTGCGTTGAAGTGAACTCTCTGCACGAACTTGGTGAATTTGCTCTGACGATGGATGAAAATCCAAAACCGGTCAGGAAAAAAAGGAATATGCATGCTACGACGGATAAAATACCAGGTGTAATCTGGCATTGCGAATCCATCCACAAATACAAACATTGATATCCTTCAAAATTTCTGTAACCAGTGGGGGTTTGTGGATAAATTTTGGTAAATCCGGAATAATCGTATTTGGAAAAGGAGGATGGTTGGCACTGGGAGAGAGAGGGCGTTTTGGGTAGCATGAGTTTGAGGCGGTCAACAGACATAAATATATATAGGTCTTGTTTTTACTTCCCACATACGTTTTTATACGCATATCAGAGAGAAGATCTGTACGGCTCTCAATACAGTGTGGTCAGCTTTTCTTTCGCAGAATAGAGTTCCTTTAATAAATTTAAAGTTTTTTTGCTCCGTCTCCAGATCCATAGCCGATTATGTTGTCCATGTATGGGGGGGAGGGATTTCAATATTATGAGCTATTGGAAAAGTTACTAAGGTTTTTTTTTTATTGAAATACTTTATGCTATTCCCTTAGTTACCGCAAATTATGTCGTAGTTATCGATGTAGACTTGTTATTTATTTTCGCTTTCAAGCTGCACTTCCTGTTTATTTTTAAAGTGTTGGATCTTCCTGGGCACCGTCTTTCAAGAGCTATAGGATCTAGGTTATAGATCTCTTTCATAGGAAGGTGTTTTGATTTGCATATTGGTCCAAGCTTGCACAAAATTTTTAGTTGTAACTTTAGTTTGTCTATTGATAATTAATATGCCTTTGTGGAAATCTTAGATGATTTTTTTTTTTTTTTCATTAATGGCTAAGATAAGTTTGGCACATTGCTAGGAATCTGAGAGGTGCACAAGAGAATCTTCCGCGGTGGCAATGGACGCCAAAATAAGTTACGGCGATCCCATTACATATATTATAAACCTACTTATGTACCATTCTGATCTTTTTCACACTAGATTTAGTTTCTTCAATTGGCGTGAAGTTTCAAAGAAGTTTGGAAGTTCCAAATCTGCAAATGTTTAGCACTTATATGATAATCAAATGTTAGGTCTATAGGGCAATAAGTCCCAGATTAGTAAATACTAATCATAAACAATGATTCTATCATTAACTAAAATAAAATTGATTATTAAAACAAAACCAAAAAAAAATGCACACATTTGTCAAATAAATCATTGACGTGTAAGTTAAGTGTAAAAGTATTGTGGTAAGTATTTTGACAAGAAAACTGAGACAAATTGGTGAGATATTTTTGTTTGTTAGAAAATGATATGTCAAAAGGCATTAGTTACACTGTTGAATTCAGTGAATTTATTAAGTTAAACTTGATGTTTGTATAAGTTGTTGTGAGGGTAAACATTGAAAGATAGAAAGGGGGATAAACAATGTGACTAATCCTGCACAACACCCTGTGTAGTACCCCCCACCCTCCACAAATCACTTCTTGCCCATACTTTAATACTCGATTGTAGAAAACACAAAAAGACACTGACATACATACAAATAGACACAGATATTTTACAGACCTGGTTTTTTTTTTTTTTTTATAGCTCTTGTCATTTATACTTGACCCTTGAGTTTGCATGATTGTCAAAGCTATTGTCGTATATCGATTTTTCTTTCTTTTAAAGTAATTAAATCAAATTTAATCTGTTTATTATTTTATCTATAATCAAATCTTTACGGAGAATAATAGTTTTTATGTCATGATTTTTAATATTATTACTTTGTTTTGTGTGTTTGGAACAGTTTAAAAAAAATACATTAATTTTGGAATAGAGCCAAAGAAGCTTTTTGTGAAATATAATATCTTAGGGATTCATAATCCTAGTATAGATCTTTAATCTGTGGCTTATATTTCGATTCTATTAGGAATCTTTGGAAGCAGTGGTGGCTGGTGTGAAAGAAATTAGAGGGGAAGAGGGAAATGCTTAAAAATACCCTTAGAAGAAATAACAAGTAATAATAATATTAAATAATGTTTATTACACAAAAATGACTTTTTTACTTCCTCTTCTTATACCCCTAGTAACAGGAAGTATTACGATCGCGCTAGATTTTCAAAATTGAGTATTCACCGGAAATACATGTTTTGAAGTCTCCCCTGAATACGAAAAAATGTTTTTAGCAAATGGTCTGTAATGTGTGTGATTTTTTTTCCAAGCTTTCCCTTTAAAAAGTCACCTTTCCAAGTAGGACATGTTCCATACAATATTACACGTGTTGTATATCTAGAATATTATCAATATACAATTATTTATCTAATATTCATAATTGATGGTAGGAATTGTAAACATCCAAACTCTAGTTACAAAAGTATAATATATTAGAATAATTAAATATTGGCAGAATTTAATCCTGCCTATCTAAAAGTCACATTTATACTATTCACAAATTTTAAGATGGATAGATGATTTTCTAAAGGAAACTTTAATCTATTATATTTCTGTAATTGATTGAAATAGGACCTAAGTCCATTTTTTTTTTTTTTTTGAAGCGGGGGGCCAATGCACTGCGACCTTTTATCCGGTCTATTGTGCTATGCCCCCTAGGTGCCGCAGGCTTTGCCTACAGCACCCGAACAGATGTCCCAGCTGAACATCCGTTCTACAACACCTCCATCAGTCTGAGATCCCTAAGGAATCCCAGTATCCTGACGGGCTCTAGAGAGGGTATATCCCCCTCCTCCACCTGGTAGCTACCCAGGTTCTTGAATCTTCTCTGGGTGGCAGCCTCGCAGTCTATAAGGAGATGTAATGGAGCTTCCTCCAGCTCCCCACAGAATCTGCATGAGCTATCACTTTCCAAACCCAGCTTCACCAGGTGTCCTCTAAGTCGGCAATACCCCATGACGAAACCCGTAAGAACGCGGAGCTTTTTCTTGCTCAATTCAATGCAGGCCTCCGATCTCCGTCGGTTATAATTTCTCAAGCAGATCTTGGCCTGCCGCAAACCGGGGAGGGAGTTGAAATCTCCTCGTCTCCTCCTCCTCCCTAAGTTCTTCTAACAGAAACTGGTCGCTGACCTAAGTTCATATAATCGCAACAAGTTCCCATACGATCGCACTAGACTTTTTTTTTTTAAATTTAAGGCGCGTCAACATCTATGGTCATTGGCGCCCGGCAGTGCACTACCGACAGTGTTCCGGACAGTGTTCTCTCGTTACAGACAAAATTGCCCATCACCTGGCAGTGAGCTGTAGAGGCTCCTAGGAAGAAAAAAATCTAAGGGTAGCATAGCTGGACTCGAACCCAGGTCCTCTGTGTGGGTCCAGTACGCTAACCACTTAGCTAATTAATCTCTTCCCTGCACTAGACTTGGTCCACTGAATACCAAAAAAAATATTTTTAGCGAATAGTCTGTATGTGTGTGTGTGTGTGTGTGTGTGTGTGTTTTATTTGTTTCCCTTTGGTAGTAACCCTACCATTGGGGAGTTTATTTTTTACATGCACCACACCTTCGGTACTACATGTAATAAAGTACATTAATATAAACTTTAACTTGAATAAATATGTAAACAGATTAACAAAAGAAAATTAAATAATTTCAGATGACAAATTTCAATTAAAACAGTAATAGTATGTGAGTAAAACAGTGAGTAAAATATGTGAGTAATGATTTTATAAACAATATGAAGAAATGAACAATGACCATATGCAGATAAGATGAAAAGTTTATAAATTATTTAGTTGTACTAAATTGATGTTATTTACAAATTTACTAAATATTTCTATGTTATTTTTTTGTATAAATTTGCTTCTTGGGATCGGCCAACTTCCCCCTTGTAGCGTAATATGCCGGACTAATTGGGCTCTACTTCTCTCCAGTAATGGACAGTCAAATATAAGATGATGTACATCCTGGATAATAGTGTCCTGGCAAGGACAACAGGGTGCTAGAGCCAGGTGAAACCTGGATTTGGGATACCGGGAATAAAGGATAGGTAGATCATTATCCTTAGCAGCCTCCTTTGCTAATCGAACCGCTTCCTCATTGCCCTCCAGGCCCACGTGGGCTTTAACCCATAACAGAATCAGTTCCTTCCCTGTACCCTTCAAACTACTTATTTCTTTCCTTGCTTCCTCGCAAATCCTGCTATGATTGTCGTAATTTTTAATTAAATGAATTGCAACTCTACTGTCAGTCATAACTGCTACTTTCTTGAAGCTATCTTGGCAATGGATGCAGTTCTCTTTAAACCACTCGAGTGCCTTAAGGATTGCGAGTTCTTCTGCTTGATTATTGCTACAGAATTTGTCTAATCGAAATTTATTCGAATAAATTTTATCCTTATTCTTATAGACTACAATGGCACTGCCTACTCCTTCAACATTCTTGCTACCATCTGTAGTAAATATCCTGTAGCGCGCTTCTTCAACATCCAGAGACGCATAAGGTAGACTAACCATAACGGATACATCACTTGGATGAATCCAATCTCTGTAATCGACCTGTTTATCACATTCTGTATTTGTGTGTGTCTATTAACAGAATATCTCAAAAAACGAAAAGTCGCAGAAAGCTCAAACATGTTTTTCAGTTTAGGTATTACCACCATATCAGACCCAAAGATTTCGAACCAAATTCCATCCACTGGAATTATTTATTTCGTGCTTCTCTCAAAAACAGTTCCTAGGGAAGGAAATAGATATGTGGTTGGGGTACTGGACTCCCACGCAGTGGACCTGGGTTCGAGTCCAGCTGTGCTACCCCTAGAAATTTTTTTCTTCCTAGGATCCTCTACAGCTCACTATCCGGTGATAGACAGTGTTATCTGTAACGAGAGAACACTGTCCAGTGGCCTGGCAGAGCAATAAGAAGGCTCTGGACACCAATGACCATAAATGTTGACGTGCCTTAAATTTAAAAAAAAAAAAAAAAAAAAAAAAAAAAAA
>JAAEAF010013157.1:0-10349 GCA_011037195.1 Triatoma infestans
GGAAACTTACTTTCAGAAAGGTTGTAGAACATTAGGATAAAGTTAGGCATCATTATATTATGTTTGCTAATATTTTATTGGTCGTAAAATTGATTTTACCATGTTAAAAAAAAAATAATATAAGAATTTCTAATTTTCTTTAATATTATTTATATATTTTAGCAACTGCATCCAAAGCTTAAAATCTACTTATTTTATTTTTTAATTTTCCTGACTTTAAAAAAATTACCATTAAGCACTAATTTTAGTGGAATAATTGTCACATTAATCAGCTGAGGTAGAAAGAATAAAAATATTGTTGGCGCTTTGGTTAGACTAGGCGTAAATTAAGTTGAGATAAGGGTGGACGAAAAAAGATCAGCGACGTAGAAACTGGTTTTTCAATGACAGTGGCGGAACGGACTTCAATGAAATGTGCACTAGTTACTGGCATCCTTTTTAATAAAGATTAATTGAAGAGAAAAAAATTGTGATTATTTTAAGAAAACTTTATATATATATATATATATGGCATTTAATTTGCATAATCAACAAAGAAAACAAAATGAAAGAATTAAGAAAACTAGCAAAATCAAGAAATAAAATAATTCTCATAGTTTAGTGAAAGGAAAATGCCTCTGCAGAGATTTGCATAAAAAAAAAAAAAATCAGTTTTGAAATAATTAATTTTTACTTTCTCTTACTCCTAGTAAGAGAAGTATTGTATGATCGTGCCAGTAAAATTAGTTTTGCGATATGCAATGTCAATCTCATCGGAATGACAGTATACACCTTTTGGAGGTCCCCTAAGTCCAAAAAATGGGTATTTTAGCAAATGGTCGGTGTGTGTGTGTATGGATAAAACAGCATGGCTCAAAACGAAATCGTAAGAAAGTTCAAACTTGAGATTTCCGTTTAGGTATCACCATGGGATCTGACAGTAGGTCAGCGGCCAAAATTCCTCAACCGGAAGAACCACTTTACCAAATGGTTTTTACACTTTTTTCCATTTTTTTCCAAAATGGCTCCAACGATTTTCTTTAAACTTATTATATCAACTACATATACAAAGAGCTACAACTTTTATTTGAAACATTTTTCCGGGCAAATGCATTTAAGGGCACTTTTAGGGGAGAGTGTGTAGGGTTGTCCTCTAAAGTGCTATTTCAGTTTACTATACAATTCTATCATCTAAATAATGTGAATTAGAATTAAATGTGTTGTTGAAATTCCGAGTTTGAAATAAAAAGCGGATGACCGGAAGTGCGTTTTTACTGAAATGTATTTTTCAGTCTTTTGGTATTTTTTTTTACTTTCTTGCAATTTTCTCGAAAATGGCTCCGATGATTTTCTTCAAATTTGGTATATCAACTAAACACACAAAGATCTACAACTTTTATTTAAAACATTTCTCTGGGAAAATTCATGTAAGAACACTTTTGGGGCTGGGGTGGGGTTAGGTTTTCCTTTAAAGTGCTATCATAGTTGATTATGCAATTCTACCATCCAAATAAAATTAATTAGAAATAAATAGGTGGCTAAAATTACGAGTTTCAAGAAAATAAGTAAACCGGATGTGCATTTTTTTTTTCAGTTTTCGACGAACTCTAACGAATTTCATCAAATTTGGTACACAAACTATAAAATTTGTCAATTACAATTTTGAAAAGTGGAGTAAGAGAGAGTTATGTGACACCAGATTTTTTTTAATCATGATACGAAAAATGTTATTGAAAAATTAAGTACCGGATTAAATCTTAATAGATCTTATGTTTTGTTTCCTGTTTTCATATTTAATTATTTAATGTTATCTTGAAATTTCAATTTATTTTATCTTGTTTGTTCGCGGCTACCCAACCGATATCTCACGGTCCCCTAGGAGGCCGCGGCTCCCATATTGCTCTATAGAATACCCTTACATCCTCCTAACATTAAATGAATAAAAAGGAAAATATCGAATAACAGCAATAAAAATTTTAAATCTGCTACTTTTTTTTTAATCCAAAAAAACCACTGCAACTTGTGGTACTTAAAAGCTTATAGAAGTACCGGTATTAAGAGCGTAATAAAAAAAACTCTTCCCTTTTCGTATTAGGGGTGAGGGACCCAATGCTCAATCTAGTAAATATGGAGGGAGTTGGTGAATTCAAACACCTGCCCAACACATATGGCACACTAATACTATTCTTTGTATATACAGAGAGGTTAATGTATCTTACCTAAAGAACCCTCTTATATATGTAATAACTACACTTGTCTAGTACTCTCTAACACGCAACTTACTATATACTCTATAATTTATTTATATTGCTAGTTAAAAAAAATTATTGAATCTGAACATAATAAGATGGTAAAATTGAACTGTTATAAAAGTATCATTGGCAAACAAATTTAGACAAAAGAAAAACTTACGTCCGGCAAGAGTTATTCCATTTATTATTGTATCTAAAGTAAGAATTTCATTATGACATCTGGGGTTTTATAAGTAACTGTGGCAGTGCAATGACCTCTAGAATCATCAAGGTATCGTCTATCAATTGATGGTACGAGAGAAAGTGGGAGAGACGCACTTCTTGTAACTGTTACACTCACAATTTATATTTAAATAGCGAATACGTTTTACTAATAAAGGAGTACTGTAAGGTGAGAGTGAAGAACGATTTGAGACACCATTGACCGAAAATAATTTCTTCTTTCTTCTTGAAAGATCGACTTGTGAGACCATTGGCCGAAGATATATTCTTGTGAGATCGACTAATGACACCATTTCTTGAAAATTAACAGCTGCTGTACCGAAAATAAATAAATATTGCTTAAAGTGGCAACTAAAAATAAATTCAGATAAAACAGAAGCAATACTATTCACAAAAAGAAGGCCATGTCTTTACAGAAAGGTCAAATTTGGGAAAGAAAAGATTCCTTGGAAGACCTCGGTGAAATATCTGGGTGCCGTTCTGGATAATAAGCTTACCTTTTTGAGCGCATGTTAATGAAAAAGTTAGGAAGGGTAAACTGGCGATTAGAGAATTATTTCCTTTGCAATTTAGGGACTCGAAATTCTCTAGCAGAAACAAGCTCTTAATTTATGGACAGACCTATGTTAATTTCTGCTTACCCAGTCTGGAATTTAACCTCCTACTCTAACCTAAAATCACTTCAATTAATTCAAATAAATTTTTAAGATTTATTACTGGATTCCCCCCGTTACACAGAAATAGCCACATTGCACTCACTTACCAATATAGAACTGATGAAAGAATTTATAATCAAAATTGCAACCTCCATCATTGAAAAACCATCGCCCAGTGATAAGAAATTATGTCAAAGTATAGCCAATTACAGTAGTGACCAAACATTTAAACATAAAAGAGTAAGAGCAGGCAATTGACTAATTCTGTAATTCTGTAATGACCAATAAAAAAGGAACTAGATGCTAGGGTTTTTATAATTTTACCCTGATTTTTAAAAGACATTATAATGTTGCTGCAAATAAATAAGTTGGAGAAGAAAGCTAAGTAAGCGGTCTCTTTGTAAATATTGTATATTTTGTATATACGAGTATATTTAGTATATACTCGTATGTATATCAGCAATAAATACTCTTTCATTCAAGTGAGACCGCTGGCCGAAGATAACTTCTTGAGGGACAGATCAGTGGCCGAAGATAACTTCTTGAGAGATCGACTAGTGAGACCGTTGAACGATCGACTAGTCCGACTCGACTAGATCGACAATTGAGAGATCAACTAGTATAATGTATGGTTCTACCAAGTACCAGCTATATAATAGATTTCGGAATATAAATATTTCTCTTCGGCTTAACCAATGTAACATATATGCTGCTTTTATTGATTAAAAAAAGTGCATCTATTCTGTCAATCATTGTAAACTGTATTATAAAGTGTACAACCTGGAATTAAGGAGAAAAATTGTGCAATTAATTACAAGAACAAATTACAATTAATAATTTTTACAAGAACGTCTCCATGCTTATTATAATTATTAATTATCTGCTTATTATTGTCTAATGGGATTCTGTTATCAGAAGGAGGTTTGCAGGGTGAAGTTTTGAGCCCCTTTCTTTTTCTTTCTATATTCTTGGACAAAAAATAATGAATGATACAAACTATTTGGTGACAATTATAACTCTGTAAATTGTATTAAGTGGAAGTCCAAAGTGAAAGTGTTTTATACCAGACTTTTTTAATATCACAGCTGAAATAAGTATATATATATATGGTGTGATTGGTTATATCAAAATTCGGTAAAAAACTTTGATGATAAACTGACATTTATCTAGACTGGTTGAGATAACATGCTGAATTGTGGTATTATGCAGTTTGTAAGTGTGAGTACTTGATAAGTGAAGAGATTACTTATAATGTGCCGGCAGGGTAAGTAGATACTACTTGAAATATCTAGATCTCACTAAAACGTATACATTCATTAGAGAAGTAGGTGTAATCAGTAAGCTTGTATACTTGGAAAGTACTATCTTAGTATCTGCAGTCTTAACAGGAGGGAGTAAGTACATAATACATTGAGTTTACATTTTATCTGCTACAAGTATTCATTTCTTCCTTCTCATGATTTACAATTAACACAACGCATTTATAACTTTGTAGAACATTTAACATTCGCCGGTAAAACAGTAACATATAGGTACTATCTTCCTCAATCACTTAGTGTTGAGACACTTCGCCACATGTGATTTGAAAACTTTCCCTTAGCTGCTCCTGAATATGCCATCAATCTGCTGCACTGTACTTTTCACATCTCACACCCTCATCTATTTACGCTAAAATATTTTCAGCAATCTCTTCCACTAGTGACTTTTCTATTGTTCATTTGCAAATATTTTCAGACCAGCCGTAAACGGGTTTCTGAATGAATGATATAAATTGAATAAACAATAGAGAAAATTTGATTGTTAAGAAAAGCCACCTTAGAAAATGTTTTTTTTTTTTTTCAAATTTTTTTGAAATTTTAAAGCATGGCGACAGTGTCAAATTTTCGAATACCAAAGTTTCAACGGAATATATGTATTGAGGTCATCTGAGTAAGTAAAAAAATATTTTTGATGAATGGTCTTGTGTATGTGTGTATGCGCGCGCATGTGTAAACAAAGTATCTCAAAAATTGAACGAAACTCAGGAAGCTTAAATTTGATTGTGTTAGGTTCTAACAAAGGATTAAGCACGAAGATTTCGGTCAAATCCCATTCTTTCGTAATCGGAAGTACGATTATTTTGGAATTCTCTTTTTTCAGTTTCTCGAAATTTTCTCAAAAAACAGTTGCAACATTTTTTCTTTATGATTTTCGTAAACTGAGTAAACACCACCACAATTTGAGCAAATTGTAGTTAGTTTTTTTTTTTGTTCTGATTTAGTTACTATTGACAACGACAAAATGTAATTGGAGTTGCTTTTGCAGTTTTATTTATTCAACTAAATTAGTTGTAGTTAATACTTGTATCAACCAAATAGTTATTATAAAACTAACAACAATAATTACTTGAATTTTCCTTCTTTTTTTTAAAACATTGAAAATGTTTTATGGGAGGGTAATAATCAGAATGTATATAATTTTAGTATATTTGATCATTATGAATAAATTGTAATTTCATTTTTTCCTTATTTTTCTTCTTTTTTTTTCAACAAACTTATGTTTTTCTCTTTTGGTTTCTTTTATGGAAGAGTTTTAATGTAATTTAATTTAATTTTGTATAGTTTAACTGTAGGAGACTAATTATTACTTAAATTTATATTGTTTATTTTTACTATTTTTTACTTATTTTTTTTCTTTAGTTAGTTTATGCAGTAAACTCTAGCAGACGGCATTTGCCATTGCCTACATATATTTTGTCATAATTGTGCTGTATTAATACTTAAATAGAAATATTATCATTATTATATTCTAGCTCCTCACATAGGGCGTAAAATTAAGTAATAATAAAGTTAATATGCCAGTTGTGTCTATTCATTTTATCAACAACCATTATTCAACCATTATTCAGTCCTCATTTTAAAACCTATTTTAATTAGATTTATTTTTACTCACGGAATTTAAACGGCCCTCTACTTTAACTGACCGTTTATGTACACTAAAATATCACTGGCCTTGACCCTTCTTGCTTACTGTTTTTTGGTTTCCTCTATTAAATAGTTTCTAAATCTGAATGCCGGAATGCAGAAAATAACTTGAAGAAATACTTTCTGAAGCGATTCTTGGTAGTTTAACAACCAATGTTATATTATTCCTAATTTCATATTCTCTAACGATGATGTCTTTCTTTTACATAAAATATGGCTATTTTATATTTCTTTTCAACAATAAGTTCGAATTCTTTGGAATATAATTTATGGAAGCCGTAAAAGTTTCTGAAGGGTATAAAAAAGGGGTTATTTTCCAAAGAATCCAAGCTTAATCTTAAAAAGATATCCATCAGTAAGAAAAAAATCGATAAAACCTGTTCTAATGCTTTTAATTTTGCAAGGTCTAGATAGAAATGTACATACCATCATCGATCTGATCTCTAAAATATAAGCAAGTCCTAAATATCGATGTGTTCAATCTAAAGCAAATAAAAAAAAAAAAATGGTGTGAAACACACACACAACTTTCTCTTACTTCAGTTTTCAAAATTGTAATTGAGAAACTTTATATTTTATACCAAATTTAATGAAATTCGTCGGTGTTTTTATGGAGAAAATCACAAAAACTGAAAATACTATACAGTAAAACCGCACTTCCGGTTTACTAATTTTCTTGAAACACGGAATTTTGGCAATAAATTTATTTCTAATTAATTTTGTTTAGCTAGATTCAGTATAATCAACTAAGATAAAACTTTAGGGGCAAACACAACCCTACCACTACCCCAAAAGCCCCTTAAATGAGTTTATCCGGAGAAACGTTTCACTAAAAGTTGTAGCTATTTACAAGTGTAGTTCACATTCCTAGTTTAAAGAAAATCGTAGGAGCCGTTTTAGAGAAAATAGCAAAAACTGAAAAATATTTTTCAGTAAAAACGCACATCCGATCATCTGATTTCAACAACATATTTAATTGTAACTAATATTATTCAGATGATAGAATAATATAATAAACTGAAATAGCACTTTACGAGTATACCTAACATAATCTCTCCCCCAAAAGTATCCTTAAATGCATTTTCCCAAAGAAATGTTTCAATTAAAAATGGTAGATCTTTATATATGTAGTTTATATACCAAGTTTAATGAAAATCGTCGGAACCATTTTTGAGAAAATCGTAAAAAAAAGTGAAGAAAAAAAATTCAGTAAACTAGTACTTTTGGTTGTGGAATTTTGCCAGGTAACTACTGTCGGATCCCATCATGATATCTAAGCGGAATATGCAGTTTGAACTTTCTGCGATTTTTCGTTTTTGAGCTATGCTGTTCACATTCACATACACACACACACACACACACACACATAAACACGCAACACCCATTTGCTAAAAACCATCTTTTCAGACTCAGATGACCTCAAAACGGGTATTTCCAGCGAAAACACGATATCGTAAATTTGGCACGATTACAATACTTCCTCTTAACTAGGAGTAAGAGGAAGTAAAAAATATATATAAAACTCCTGGCTATAAAAATTTTGTAGTTAATAAAAATAATATTCAACAATATATAATGAATATAAAAAGTTATTAATGAGTATATAGTATTGTACTCATTTTGTAAATGAAGAGACAATTTTTTAAAGTATTTTGGCCAAATATTTTAATAAAACGTTAATTATGTATGCAAGATGTTGAAACGTAATAATTTTCTCCTCATAGTTCTGTGCAGTTTCATTGTAATACAAATGTTTCTTAAAATATTCCCTGCCAGGATACTTACTAGCTGGCAAGGCGGGATGATTGCAATTGTCACGAATGAAATTACGTCCAAGCTCTTCAGCCGTCGTTATCTTGGCCGGTCTAATTCTCTCACAGTATATATCTGCACCCTCTCACCCCTTTGCACTGGGCCACTTTCATTTATAAAGCCAACCGGAAGACAGACTCCAATTAAAGGTAGGTGGTATTTGGTTCAGGGAATTCTACTACATCTAGGGAGAGTTTTGGTACGAATAGTAAGTTTTACAATTCACATACAGTGGTGGGTGTTTGTTATCAGCATATAGTACGTATTTTGTACCATTCTGACTGGAACGTTTTAGGTCCCTACAGTGCATATTCACACGTAGTGATGAGAAGTGAGGAATTTTAATTATTCGATGCTGTTGGGCACAATGGACATGGACAGCAAGTGTGAATGAATGGTATGCCCACATTGCCAATATGTGATGCTGCAATACTGATGCCGTACATACAAGTGTACCCTTTTATGTAAATATATTTAAATTCATACATATTGTCCATTATCATGAGAAAATTTACATTTTTTATTGTTTTATTCGCTTAACAATTGTTCTACATTATTCCAGTACCAAGTGATATAAAAAGATAATGGATTTTCATTATCATTTATATGGTTAAACTTTACACTTAGTAAAGAGTAATTTAATAACAGATAAATTGTTTTCGATTTTAGTATAAATATGATTTGATTTATTTGTGTAATCATATTTTTTTTTAGCTAACCTTTGTTTGCTAAACACGAACTACTTTTGTCAAGCTGGAGTGTACAAAAAAAGCTGGTGTGAAACGACGATCTTCTCTGATTTCTGGTAGTACATATATATAAAATGATAAATTTTTTTTTAAAATCCTATTTTTCGTATTTATCCTAACGTAAAAATTTAGAGGTGGTAGAAGAATAAGTCCTACGTACTAACATTGGCAATGGTTACGTGCACAAAAAGGACAGACACTACCGGTAACAACTATCGAATAATAAATACTTAACAATAACATTTCATAAAGATCATTAATATGTTAACGTATAAAGTTATAATTAATTATAATATAATGTGTATATGAGACGAATTGTAAATTAATGTATGGTGGATGAGTCAGCGATGCTGAACTAATGGCTAAGAAAGGGTTATAATATAATGGTGATCAATGACAGAAGTCAATGGAAGGTATTGGTTTACGTTAAGGAAGGGTTTTTTTTTTTGTATTGGAGCTTGCCTAATCAATCAATATGTAAAAGATAAAATAAGAATCATAATGTTATAAATATTATAATAAAATAAATATTATTTAAACCTGAAATTAATTTTGTTTTCTGTGATTATATCCGTCATTGCTTGTAGTTAGTGATGATGTACAAGGATCGAAATCAGTCTTCAAACGACGGAAGTGCTGTTTAAATTTCTAATTGTTTTCAATGTTGGAGAATAACTGGCGAATTTTATGTTCAATTAATTCAGTAATTACTTCATTAATTTACTTCAATTTTTTCAAAAACATACATTTAAATCTGGTGCGTAATATACACACGACTTTCTTTTATTACAGTCATGAAAAAAGTTAAAATTAAAATTTTCTGTAAAATTAATTCTGTAATAATTTGCCCTAACACAAACATAGTGGTGGAAGGAGTCATGTACTCTATCCAAGACAGGTAGATAGTACTTGAAATGTTTGCAATACAATCCAGAAGATAGCGCCACTAAACACTGTACTTAACCTCAATAACATTGAAATTTAATGTCAGATTCCTTTAGAATCTTCAAAAACCAATTTTTCCAGAAAAATCGTTCAAATAAAAGTGAAAAGTCTATTTTTCTGTGGAACTTCCGGTTAACCAATAAATTTTCTTCAAGTTCGGAATTCTAGCAACACTTAAAATGGCAATGGAAGATGCATACATTGTACTGATGTGGAACATTAAAGGAAAGCAAATGTTTGGAGGGCTCCACGGAGCCCCCAAAAATCTGTTTTCTTGGAAAAATGTTTCGAATTTCTTGGAAAATCGTATAAGATATTATATGAAGTATAATTTAAATTTAAAATTTAAACTTCAATATTTTCTTAACTGCACGTAGTTCTCTCAAGCAGTAACTGCCTCGTTTTAAGCTGAATTCCAAGTTGTTGATGTGATAATGCATCACCAGCGCTTCAACATAATTACAAAAACATTATTCTTACAGGAGGTACTTGGCCAACGAACCATAGAAATCTAGTATTGATAGAAAATTATAGATATTTTGTGGATATTCTTCTACACACATTGGAAATATAAATGCCTTTTTGACTTTAATATCACCTTATAGTTTCCTATTGTTTGACAATTGAATAAATAATTGCAGTCATATAATGTTCTTTTAGGATTCCAGTGGCCATTGTTATGAAAAACATTTCAAGTTTCCAAATTGAGACTACGTCAGTGATTTGTTAGAAACCGAATTTTCGTCTGAATTGCAATGAGCATCTTCAGGG
>JAAEAF010013158.1:0-11535 GCA_011037195.1 Triatoma infestans
TTTTATTTGCTTGCGATTAAATAAAGATTGAACTGATCGAATTGTGAACTATACGATTTTTAATCTTATCCAGGCAATATTTTAAAAACAAAATCAAAAATTTCGTATTCCGATTTATAAACTCCTTGTAGCACCGAGTTATCTTTAGTCTGGTGGGTTTTCACAAATTCTTGGTCTTGAAGCCAAAAAGAGCATTACGGATTAACCAGATTCGGCTGCACTTATTTATTTAATTCACAAACTTTTTTCCCCCAATTATTTGTAAAAATATAACACTACACCGTAGGGGCTAAGGATAGTCCATGTTGATGTTGACTAAGGGGCAGTTTGATGGTGAGTAATATTCACCATGGATATTTCCATTGTTCATCGCCCATCCTTAACTGTTATTTCAGCAGCTTCCTAACTTATTTACCTCACAAAGACTTTCACTTTCAATAAATTTATAACATGTTATCCTGCTGTAATTAAACCCTCGGTTAACATTATCTAATTTAATTGTAATTAGATATTTGCTCAGTGAGATACTTCTTATAAAAATGTGTCTAGTTCCTTGATCACACCTTTCTGAAATGTTTTATAAGGACAGCATGTTATTTATTGGACAGATAATATTTTCATGCGATCTATCTAATTCATACAGTAGATACTATTTGTAAATAGCCACTCCTCCTATATGCTTGCCGAACAACTACTTGTCCAGACAACATAAACTAGTATATCTTCCACCGACCTTTTACCAAGGCGATGGCTCTGGCCCCAGTATTGGTCCCATAACTAACCATACCCTACAATCTTCCTTTAAATGTCACTGCCACTCCTCATACTGGTCTTAATACTTCTTTTCAAAATTTATTATACTTTTTTTCTTGATCTTAATCACGACGACACCAACTTTGTAATTGTAAGTATATTCTACACAACGAACCACAATAAATATTTGTTTCGTTGAAAAAAACAACTTATATTGCATATTCAGCTGAATGTGCTCCGAACACATATTTAGTATAAACTCCGCTTACTATTGCAATTCCTACACTTCTTCTCAAACAGGATTATTTTTAAAATATTTAATTGCCTTATGTACATACACCGTTAGCAGAACCGTATATACATATCTTGAAACAGCACTTTAGAGATAGTTTAATTGTCACGCACGCGCAGATCTCCTAAAAAATCAATTTTCCCTCAAAAAAATGTTTAGACTATATCATCTATGTGTGTATGTACGTAGTACGTGTGTTCCTATGTACGTATGTACGTTTGTATGTACATATGTACGTACGTATGTATGTATGTATGTAGTATGTATATGTACGTATGTATGTATGTATGTATGTATGTATGTATGTATGTATGTACATATGTACGTACGTATGTACATATGTATGTATGTACGTATGTATGTATCTATGTAAGTATGTAAAGTTATGAGAAAACTGTTCAGCCATTTTCAAGAAAATCGCGAAGAAATGAAAAAAATTATTTATTAAAGTTTACTTCCTGCTATCTGTTGTGGAATTTGACACAACCTTTATGGATTCTAATAGGATCCGATTCATTAAGATTCATAGGATCCGAAGAGAGAGAGGAGAAACACAATAAATGAATCAAAAGTTAGTTACTCCCCCACCTAGGCAAGACTAGGAAGGGACAGTTCGATTCATATGAATAGAGCGATAGCAGAACAGTTCAGGAGAGTTTACAACCACTTTACATCTAATCAGCAACCTATCTACAACCTTCTTATTACTCACCAATCTGTCTCTTTATATTTCTCTCTGCGACCTGAAAGATCCATTGAGCCCTTGGAGCGCTCCCAGCGCACAGCCGGCCTCTAAGCAGCGTTCTCCAGCTACAGACCACAACGCTCATCACCGTAGAGTGAGTTGTAAAGCCTCATAGGAAGAGAAAATCTAAGGGCAGCATGCTGGATATGAATCCGGGACCTCCGCCGCGCTGCTAGTCCAGCGTACTACCACTGAGCTAATCCCTTCCTTCTCCCTTGGCTTAAGCCGATTAACTAGGGACGGAGACCCAAGTTTGTAGACTGTGTTTGTCCTTGTCTGTAAAGTGTAGAGTGTATGTAGTTTAAGTGTATTGGGTACAGTTCTGACGAAGTGCATGGAGTACTGAGCTGTTGTAACCCTTCGGGTCGCTACTCCCCAAGTAACTGCATGCAACAGATATCCCTTGCGGGCATCTTTTGCTGTAAAGTCCACGCAGTTTGTGTGATCTTTTCATTACACACTGCCCAGAATATCATCTAGTTTATTTCTCTAAAATCCATTCTCTCACACCTTCTCACATCCATTATATGGATTGAACCTCCCGCGATTTTTGCTTTATGGTTTTCCATATAGAAAATTCATTCGCTAAAAAAACATTCCCCCCCCCATGTTGAGGGGATTCCAATTGTATGTATCCCACGAATACTCAATTTTTTACTCGTTTGTGTATCTGTTAAAAAAATATTTAAACAAAAAAAAAAAAATTATTTTTTGTTCAAATATGAACCAAAAATTAAAGTTCATACTTTAAAAAAAATGTTTAAAATCTGTAAAATATTACTTCAATATTTTTGTGTTTATTCATTTATGTTCGTTGTAGAGAATTCAGTAACCATTTTCCATATTAGATGAATGAAAGAATTTTGCCAACTACTTGTCAACATGACTGATAAGTTGTAATTTTAATTAAAACATATTTATTATATATATATATATATATATATGCAAAGGAAAAAATTAAGATATAGATAGATGAACCCTGAGGCGTTGTCCGGACAACCAGATTTTGTTATATAAACTGGTGTGTAGAGACTTGATATCTCCACCCTCCTTTTTAAGAAATACGACTTTATAAACTCCCCTACAGTATATAATGTGACCTTGGGACTACGTTTTATTTTCAGTATATTAAGATTCAAGTGTTGGTCTTCAAGGACATCAAGAGGACATTGGAGATCACTTTTTTTCTTTTTTTTTTTTTTGGTTAGATATACAGAGGAACTGAGAACTTACTAACTCTTGTTAGTAATTTTATGGTGATTATCATTAATTAACAGAATTATGGAGAATAAATTACAATATTCCTTAGCTAGAATAACGTTTCTACAATGGAAAATTTGTAATTAAAAAATGGTGATTTAAAAAAAAAACATGTCCTAACTTAATTGAGCAAATCCTGAATCCGAAAGTACTAAAGCAAAAGTACTTTTAGGCCCAGCTAAGATTTTGATTTTAGCTGGGTGTTCAGCTATTATATTAGCTATTTACATATAATCGTTCATACAAAGTTGTTTCCTTTCTTCTAAAAGATATCTGTCAGTAAACCATTATAAATACCATAAATAACTAGTGAAACACCAAGTAGTTGAATATCTGTTAAGCAACACCAAAACCAAATCAATAAAAGATACAATAAATATATCGACAATCGTATTCAGTTAATTTACTATTTGTCTATTAATCTATTTATTCTCCCCTACTGTTTAGTAACTAGTGCTGCTGTTTTTAGGTCCGTCTATTGGTTGTGATAATTTTTTTTTTTTTTTGCCAACGGTCTTCTGGACATTCTTCTCATTCTCTCTCTCTTCCTCTCTCTTCTGTAAATATATTTGTGCGTGATTTAAAAAAAAAAAACACTTTTCCAATCTCAGTGGGCCTCAAATTTCCGGTATAAAGCCATTTTCGAAAATTTATCTTGATCACAATTCTTAATTTTTTACTGTAAGCAATAAATGATAGTATAAAATTTAAAATAAATATTTTATAAAAATATATATATATTTATATATTTCATATGCAATTTTTAAATGCATAAAAGATTTGTTTGTGCAACTGGAAAATAGATGTTAAAAGATGGATGTTCAAATATTTCTATGAATCTTGTATCCATCCGCTGGATGGAACATTTTTTTCCATCAACTTGATTGTGAGACAAGCAGTCAGACAAGGTTCTGTTTGTCTCCCTTAAGATTCCTTACGATTACACACGCACACTAATAAATAAAATAATTGCATTTATTAATTTAATATCGTTCAAGATTCTATCTATGTAATAACATCATAAAATTTACTGCATAATAAAAAACAATAATACTGTCAGTTTATTATTTGACCCAAACCTGTAAACAAAGAAAATAATTGACAAAACATTCTGTATTACAGATCTGCAATAGATATGTCGTCATCATCATCATCATTCTGAGCTCAACAATCCATTACTGGATCCTCAAGAATCGCTCTCCACTCCTCTCTATCCCGGCCGACCGCCCACCAATATGTAATATATATAATTGGGGCTTCCTCATGGAGCATGTGTCTAGCAATAAGGTTTCTGTGGATCTATAAAAAGTACTTTGATAGGGTGTTAACCCTAGGACATCATATTGGATATTATACCTCACAATGGTAAGACCCATAGTTACTTCTTGAGTCTGGTTGGCATTGGGCTGAGAGGAGGTTTATAAAAGAGCTTACTCTGAACACTGTCTGCCTCCGAGCAGTGTGGTCTAGCTGAAGATAACACTGCCTATCACCAGGCAGTGAGCTATTGACGCAACTAGGAAGAGAAAACCTAAGCACAGCACCGCAATATTCGAACTCTCGGGACCACCGCGTGGGAGTCCAACACCTACCACTGAGCTAATCTCTTCCATAAATGCAACTTTACTGAATGTTCTGTTCAGTTTTTCTAAAATGGATTTGGAATGATTTTCTTTGAAATTCATCCACCATTTATCAACATAAATCAATTAATTTGAAATATTTTTCCAGGAAAATTGAATTTTGGAGGGATTTTAGAGGAACAGCAACTACCGTTTCTTTCCTCTGGAAAGCCACTTCTATGCAATGTACGGTTTTAACAACTTTATCTTACTAAGGCGCGTTCAAGATGTTGCTAGAATTTGAAATTTGAATAAAATTAGCTACCCGAATGGGCTGATTTAAGGCTGTAACAGCACCCTATCCATAGCAAAGACAATGCAACCATATCAAGAATAGTCCCTCCTGACTTAGGCAGTAGAGTTGAGAAAACTGTGTATATAAGCCAGTGGGAATCTATCTAAAGGAATCTATCAGATACAACCATACAACTGTATATCGCATCGTGTCATATCTTTACTCACACCATTTATTCTGTCATTTCATTATAAAGTCCAGTGTAGTTAATGTAAACTTAGCTACATTATATTAGTGTCGGCATATCTCGTTCATTTAATCAAACCTAATTTCTCTCCTGAACAACCCTATTATAAGGCTATTGAATTAAATCTTTACAGAATATAAGTATTTTTTGGAATTTCCTCGATGTTCTTTAAACTTGGAACACATAAATCTATCAGTTTTATTTGGAAAAAAAAAATATATCAGGTAGTTCTGGGAAATCAAATGTCAAATGTTATGTTAGAGGTTTTGTCTTTTATCTTGTCTTCTTTACCGCAATGTAATTATATTAAAAAATCTGGTGTGAAACACTCACACAACTTTCTCTCACTCCAGTACTCAAAATTATAATTGACAAATTTTATAGTTTATGAACCAAATTTAATGAAATTCGTCGAAAACTGAAAAAATGTCCAGTAAAAGCGCACTTCCGGTTTATTATTTTCTTGAAACTCTCGGAATTTTGTGCCATCTACTATTTCTCATTGATTTGTTGATTATAGAATTGTATAATCAACCTGATACACTTTAGAGAAAACCTACCCCAGCCCTCCTCCAAAGTTCCCCTTAAATTCGACTTTTTTCCAGAGAAAATGTTTTAAAATAAAAGTTGTAGATCTTTGTTGTTTAGTTTATATAAGAAGTTTTCAAGGAAAACGTCGCGAGATTTTTGAGGAACAAAACGCAAAAAAAGTGCAAAACTCATTAGTAAGTGGTAAGGTAAACCACTTTTCGGTTATCGATTTTTTGAACTCGAATTTCAACAGCATATTCAATTCTAATTAAATATTTAGAATAGAAGAATTGTTTCATAATTGAAATAGCACTTTAGTCAGAAAACCTAACCCCATCTCCTCACTAACTACTGCCCTTCAATGAATTTTCCCAGAGACACATTTCAAATAAAGGTGTAGGTAGCTCTTTGTATAGGTAGTTGAACACGAGTTGTAAGAAAATTGGTCAGAGCCTTTTTGAGAAAAATGCAAAAAAGTAAAAAAAAAAACTACAAGTAAAGTGGTACTTCCGGTTGAGGAATTTTGACAGATGACCCACTGTCGGATGCCATGGTGATACCTAAACGGAATATCGAATTTCAACTTTCTACGGTTGTTCGTTTTTGAGCTATGCTGTTCAAATACATATACACACACATACACACACGCGCACACACACACACATAGGCCATTTGCTAAAAACCATTTTTTTTGACTCAGGAGACCTCAAAACGGATATTTCCGGTGAAAACTCGATATTGCAAATCGACACGATTACAATACTTCCTCTTACTAGGAGTAAGAGAAAGCAAAAAGTACCTATTATGTGTGCTAAAAACATGTATTCCTACAACCTCTAAATTTATGTTAGGCAGCAAGATTGAATTCCGAGTTAAAACAAAATGTTGTCAATTTTATAAGAAAAATTCTTGCAATTATTTCATAGCAAATTTTATTAGCAAACTTACTATAACTTTATTAGACTTGGGATATTAAACAATAGACTGACTGCATCCTTAACCGCAAGAAATCCTAGTACTTTAATTCCAAATAACAAATTAAGTTACTTCTAAGTTTTCTCATCAAAACTTTTTGCTTTAATTTGTGAAACAAGTTAACAAGACAGTACTTGTAATAATGAGGCAAAGGTTTGACAGTGCTATTTAGGTTTTTGGCGTTGGGAAAATACGCCTCCATTAGCAGGAAATCCATGTTAGGCCAATAAAATTTGAAAAGGTTTCTAATGAAACAAGCTGTTTAAAGAGATAAAAATGTTTGGATGGCAACAACTGAGGGTAATTTATAAAATCCATGATTAGAAATATATGAACGTTCAAAATCGATAACGTCATATTTAATTTATATTTTACCAAAGAGATTTTCATTTTTATATCCATTATTATTGTTAATTAATTATTTCTTATGAGTTGAAAGCATCGCTTTCAATTTGTAAGATATGAGTGAAGAGAAGTATGACGTGATATTAATTGATGAGAACAAGATCATTCCAACAAAGGTGAGTGGATTGAGCCAAAGTGGCCCCCAGTACGATCACCTCGTTCAACATGACAATAGTATTAGAGCATTGTCCACAACTGCAGGCAGTGGGTGCAGTTATGAACTGGATTTCTTATAATGGAATTCCATTTTAATTGTTTTATGTAAATATTTATTTTATTGTTACATTTTGGAAATTAACCACCAGGAATAAAGGGGTGAAATAAAAAACACTGAACAAGAAACTCTTTCAAACAAAAGTCTGGAACAACACATTACTTACACTGCAATGATTAAAATTATAATTCACAAATTTTCCTAGAACTTCCTGGTCTGTAAGTAAAGTTTATTTGTTCGGAAAACTACACATAAATTACGCCTGTTATTGTTTATATGTTGGGATAAGAAAGTACATTATACAAACGAATTTTACTAATGGGTTTTCTGACATATGGAAGTTTTCTAAACTGAAGAAACAAGAAGTAAAACAGAAAAATTTATTGAAATAAAAAACACCAGATGAAATCAGATTCAGCGGAACACATCGATAAAGAAGGTAATCAAAACAAATCCAAATAAGCCCCTAGATCTAAATCTTAATTACTAGTAAAAAATTAAGATGATATTGTTTCTGAAGATGTAGTTGGGTCCACAATGCCCTGCATCCATCACGATGGATACATCTATGATTGTATCCATCGTAGCATGCTTAATTTATTTTTGGTTTTGACCGGTTTCGGATTTGCATCCATCGTCAGAGTAAGCTGTCAATCAATTCGTTTAGAGAGTGACTTCAACTTAATGTTTTTATCATGCATCACACTGGTTGATTATCACGTAAACACTGATTGACAAACCACATTCGTTGGCGAGTTAACAAAAGAATATCCTCGAATAGAGTTCGAGTAATACATTTCAAAGCAAGTCCAAATACCGATCACCATAAAGGTTGTCTTCGTAGATGTAGGGCCCAATAAACACGTCACCAATGACTCTCACCAAACATTAACGGAAGAAACCTCCTGATGATGACTGGAGTAAGTAACATGATGAATTCTCCTCAGCCCAGGTTCGAAAATTCCACGTGTTCAATATCAACATTGTTGATAAATTTTGCCTCGACCGACCACATCAGACGTGTCTGTCAGAAGCAAGACAACCATCAGGAAATGTGAACGCCGAACTGCATCACCGGAAATCGCGTATTACATGAGGAAATATGGATGGAAATTGCCCGTGGAACGCTTCACACGGGAATTATTGCATTTTTAGAAATTCTCAAAGCTCTGTTCCCCTGGCGGAGAGAACTATGTAGATTTTCTTGAAAATATAATTTATTAATGAAATTCTTTGTGAGCCCAACCCCTCATCGAGGTCGGCGCGAACAACTGAACCTGTCTCCGCAAGCACCTCACCCCATAATTGTAAAACGACTTGGAGGAATTCGTTGTAAACACGTGCAGCTCGTTTATGACCGTACTCGACGAAAATTTCAAACTTCTGCGTCTTTTCTTGAGAGAAGAATACTTGCCGCGGTATAGTGCAAACTCAACAGAGACTTTAATTTATTTCATTCAATGCTTTTGTTTATAAACGTTAATTGCTTACTTTTGATAAGTTAAAATCAGAATATGTTGAAAGTTCAAACAAAAATAAAAATTGAAAAGCATAATTGTTATGTTGTAAAATAGATGTTGAGGATCGGTCATAATAAACCTCTTTTTAAATTTTCACCGACATTTCGGCAAATTTATTGCCTTCTTCAGGGTAAAAATTTCTTGTTTGAATTTCTTAAAAATGGTAGATCTCTATAGTTTTTAAGAAATTCAAACAAGAAATTTTTACGCTTTTAATTTGCCGAAACGTCGGTGAAAATTTAAAAAGAGTTTTTCTCTTTGATCAAACCTCAACATCTATTTACAACATTGAATACAGCCGCCGTAACGTTACACCAAAACATAATTGTTGTGGTTGGTTCCGCAGAGCTCGAAAGCGTGAGAGATATTAACCTGCTTCTTTTTGTGGTTATCGATCGGTTTCGAGCGTTCGCCCATAATCAGGAACTTTTTGTCAAAACATATACTTGCACAGAGCAAATTTAGTTGATGCATTGGTTTTCAAAAAATGTTTTTGTTATGACCTAACTAAGTTAAGAGGGGGGGTTCGTTGATATGTGGGTGGCAAAACCGTCAGTACGAATTTATTCCAGGATTAAGTAAATCATATCTCCAGAATTATTTGTCAGATTTTCATGTTTTTGGACTCACTTTTCCATTTGAAATAATAAAGTTAGCACCGATTTGGGAAAATAGCAAATTGCGCATGGGGGGGGGAGGTTACAATTTTACAATTTCTTTCTAACTTCAAAAAGACAGGAGATAAATGGAGTGTGCACATTAGTTGGAATATCCTATATATGGCTTAGATGATAAAAAAATTAATTTTTTTTTAACCTTACACTTTCTTTCACTCTAGATACTGTTTACTTTAATGTATAATTAAATTAAGTCAATACAAATCAATTATAAATTGTATCGTACACATAATGTACAGGTTTTAAGGTACGTCACAGACGTTCTTGGTCTTCGCTAATCGTTTATAACCTAATTAGTTTTTCACTTAAACAATTCTTTTTATTAACATCTATAAAATCGTAGTTTTAAAAGCATTTTCTAGAAAATCTCATGAAAAAGTTAAAAAAAAAAAAGGAAAAATAAAGATTATTTTTTCAAATCCAGGAAGGTCCGTCCATACAATATCACAAGTATGACGTCACACAATATCTAAGTTCTGTTCATGAACGACCCAATAAAACCACTTAACAAAAGATTCTGCTATAATTAAGTTAGGACAACAACCCACATAATACTAATATTTCCTCCTGATCATACGGGAATCTTCCAAGATGTTTGAAACGCTATTGGTCAAGGGACTTCCTGTCAGAAGAAGGAAGAATTACCTACCCAGGAAGCATGGCATTGGCCACTTCCCTGAAACTAGTTCAAGCCAAATTCAAATCACTGATTACAATTACTTTATTGCATCTTGTAAATAATATAAATAAATGTTAAAAATACAAATTTAGAAAGAGGATCAAAGAAGAAATTTTGGTCCTTTATTTTCTTCCCAATCCAGTTTTTTTATTGTTTTTCTTATACTTGGATCTAATTGAACGCAGTCCATAGTAATGCCCCCTCCCCCCAAAGGGATTAATAACAGTAATAATACAAATCATAAAAAGGTATCCCACATCCCGACGCATTTTGTTAATTAATCAATTGCATAGACAATTCTAAATCTGGTTCCAAGATTTACTTATAAATAATTTAATAAGTAGGAGATTTTTGTTTCATTTAATTCATTTTAGAAGTTCTTTGAACTGGATATTTCAATTACTTTGGATTTATAGAAAATCATTAGACCAAATACAAAATACTTTAATAAAAAGTTAAACAACAGAGTATAAAAGTTAACCGGGTTTTCAAGTCTAGTTTTAGTAAAGGAATGTCAATATGTGCTATGCATTTCAATAAACAACTACTATAAACTAAAACTTTACTAATAATAAACAAGATTGACATTCTAGTAGAATAATTTTTCTGGATCAATATGAAGCTCTAATTCCGACATTATATTCCTTAAAAATATGATTTGAAGCATATCTTATTCAAAGTAGATGGTTTGAAATTATTTCTTATTGGTAGCAAAGACTTCTACCAACGGCAGTGCAATAAGTAATTGCTGATCATTATTATTATTATTATCTATAAACACTTGGCAATGACATTCAAAAATTATCTGGCTTGACGAAAAATGAAATACAAAGACCATGATTCTATATTATAACAACTGTTCGACAAAATCAGAAAATAAAACAAATTGCTCACATGACTTTCTCTTACATTCAAATTAATAACAATTTAATACAAGAAATATTCTTTCAGATTGCAACGTTACAATATATGGCTGGTTACATAAAAATAGTAGTGGGGATTTCACTTGCATACCTGAGTGGCGCCTTACGTGGATGGAGCGCTTTATGCCAAAAACAACAAAGCTTGTGCAAATTTAAATTCAAAATAATTAATTGACAAACCCTAGCCCGCAAGGGATATCTGTTGCATGAAGTTACTCGGGGAGTAGCGACCCCACGTGTTACCACAGCTCTGTACTCCATGCATTTCGTCAGCACAGTACACAATACACTTAAACTATATACACTCTACTCTTTACAAACAAGAACAAACTTACTACACAAACTAGGGTCTCCATCCCTACTTAATTGGCGAAAGCCAAAGGAGAAGGAAGAGATTAGCACAGCGCGGAGGTCCCGGGTTCGAATCCAGCATGCTGCCCTTAGATTTTCTGATCCT
>JAAEAF010013159.1:0-25353 GCA_011037195.1 Triatoma infestans
CTAGTCCCCAGTGATAGTAAGTACATAATAACATAATAAACAAAAAAGTTAAAACAAACAAAAAAATCACAAATTTACAGCTTATTAATACAAAAGAACTCTTTTTAAATTTCTACCGACGTTTCGGAAAATTTATTGCCTTCTTCAGGGTCTGTAGGAACATCAAAAACATTAATTCTAATAATTAGGAATGAATGCATTTTGTATTTTCCTCAAAAGAAAATTTACAATTGAAAAAATGTTCTTAATGTCCACAACAGTTGGCAACAATAACCATTCAGTATAAATAAAGGGACAAGGAAAAGTTGAATAAGAACAAAGGGCTAAGTACAATAACCTTTTAAAAGCTGTATTATGCCCAGAATGTTTCTAAAAGAGCTTTTAAATACAAAAAAAAAAAAGAAACAATATACAAATAGACAGACAAAAAGACAACAAAATGGCCGAATAATTGCTCTTAATTTCCACATGAGATATCTTTGTAGTTGCCCTAATTAAAATCAGTAAAATTGTTTTAAACTATCTCTATATAAGAAGCAAAATTGGATATTTAAAAATAGAAATGTTTTCCAACTGATTTAAAAATCTGTCAACTATGACCTGCAATCATTGGCTGAAACATTGAACCAGGTGACCCTATGTTCAAAATATAGAAAGTTAATTAGTGACGGTTACATACAATCTGTTCAGGTCGCTCAGGTTTTTAATAATCCCCCCCGAATTGATACAAACCAGAACTTTAAAAAATTAATATGTTTGATGTGTAAATAAGATTGGATGAACTCATAAAATTATATTTTTAATTGGAAATATTGAATAATAACATCACTGGATTGTAAAATTTCTTGAAATATACACATCTAAATTATTTTTATTGGGCAATATCAATTAAATACTAATTAGAAATATTAAATGTATTAATACAAAGAGATTAATATTTCATTTCTGCAAAGTTAATGATAGATAGTTATTCTTATTAAATGTTTAGTATCATTTTTCCAGTTTTTAATTAAGCTATAAAAAATTTAATTATTAAACATTAAAAAAAAAAATAATGTGATATTAACAAAGTTCCAGGAGACTTTGCCCTATAAGAAAGTAATAAAACTTGTATAAAGTAGTTCACGAGATGTTGAGTGGGTGTGGATAAGAAGTTGACATAAAAAAAGGAGTTTGGGCAAAGTGTCTACACTACTGCAGCGGCGACGACTACATACTGTTCTTCTCCTTCTTCTTGTCAACGATAGAAAAAGAAAGAAAGATTAGTGTCAAATAGGTGTTTTGTATGGAAGGAAATGGGTCAGACATACACACGTTGAAGAGAGAGGTTGGTGGAGTCTCCTGTATTTGAGAGATATGGGCAAGTAGGTGTGCAGAGAGAGCAACTAGTGTTGACGACTCCAGTTACAAGGAGCCGTGGTGGTTGGTGGTGGTAGTGGTATGGCCTCTCCTAAATCGATATACTGCGGACTAGTGAGACACCTATATATGTATATATAGACATACAATATATGGCAAACAACCTACAAAGAGAAATGCAAAACCACTTTACTCAACCACACTTAGATACACTTCACCCTGATTTCTAGTCAGATCATCAAATTATAATTTCATCACCATAATATAATATATATAATTAGCAGCACATATTAAGGAAATAAAACTTTTATTTAAAAAACGCTATTACTAATTAAACTGTGCGGAACACTCACACTAATTTCTTTTGCTCCTCCAAAATGTAAATACAAATTATATATAAAATGATAAATTTTCTCTAGACTTCAAATTATACTCATTTGTCGTAACATTAATGGTTGGGGGAGGGTCAAGTATAAACCTATCAGCCTGGCAGGTAAGGAAAGTGGTTGTACCATTGTAGTCCAGAAAAGTGCGCCAATAACAATGAATCGATTCTGTATATAAAACATTTGAAGTTCAGCCGAAAATTTTGCACTCAATTTTTTTATTTTCTCTTACTCCTAGTAAGGACGAAGTATTATAATCGTGTCAAAATTTTCGATATCGAGTTTTCACCGGAAATATCCGTTTTGAGGTCCCATGAGTCCAAAAACAAGTGTTTTTTAGCAAATGGTCTGTGTGTGTGTGTGTGCGTGTGAACAGCATAGCTCAAAAACTAAAACCAATAAAAAGTTGAAACTTGATATTCCGTTTACGTATCACCATGAGATCTGACAGTACGTTATCTATCAAAATTCCTCAACCGGAAGTACCATTTTACTACTTTTTTGGTTACTTTTTTGCGTTTGTCTCAAAAATGGCTCCGACGATTTTCTTCAAACTTGGTATATGAACTACACATACAAAGAGCTACAACTTTTATTTGAAACATTTCTCTGGGAAAATTCATTTAAGACCAGTTATGGAGAACGGGTGGGGTTAGGTTTCATCTAAAGTGCTATTTCAGTTTATTAGACAATTCTGTCATCTAAATAATGTTAACTAGAATTAAATATGTTGTTGAAATTCCGAGTTTGAAAAAAAAATAGGATAACCGGAAGTGCGTTCGTACTTTGCCACTTTACTAAATGTTTTTGTCACTTTTTCGCGATTTTCTTGAAACTTTCTATATCAACTAAACATACAAAGATCTACAACTTTTATTTGAAACATTTCTCTGGAAAAATTCATTTAAGGGCACTTTTAGTGGAGAGGTGGGGTTATGTTTTTCTCTAAAGTGCTGTAATAAGTTGATTATACAATTCTCACATCCAAATAAAATTAATTAGAAATAAATAGATGGGCAAAATTCCGAGTTTCAAGAAAAGTAGTTAACCGGAAGTGCGCTTTTATTGAACAGTTTTTTCAGTTTTCGACGTATTTCATTATATTTGGTACACAAACTATAAAATTTGTCGAAATCATAATTTTGAGAACTGGAGTAAAAGAAAGTTGTGTGAGTGTTTCATACCAGATTTTTTTTTTTTTTTTTTTTTTTTAAATGTTTCAAATTGAAGTGGAAGGTTCATAACTGTGCAGTTAGCGTGCCAAGTTTAAAGGAAATCATCATAGTTGTTTTTGGCAAAACTCACAAATCTATTCGGTAAAGTCTCGCACTTCCGGTTAACCGATTTTCTTCAAATTTAGAATTCTATCGATGCTTCTAATTTATATTAATATTAGGTAGGTGGCAATGATTCATAGAGCTGTTTTATGGAAGCACACACTTTAGTGAAGTGATACTTTAAAGGAAAGTATAAAACTAATGTTCCCTCAGAATCCTGCCCCCCCCCATAATCAATTCTCTCGGGAAAATGTTTCAAATCATAGTTATATATATTTATGTGGGTAGATAGTATACGAAGTTTAAAGAAAATCGTTGGAGCCGTTTTCAAGAAATACGCGAAAATGGGAGAAAAAAGAAATTATTCGGTAAACACGCACGTCTGGTCGATGGATTTGGCCTAAAACCTTCAGGTGTCAGATGCGGTTTGTTTTCGACATGTTGGCTACACTGTCGTGTAGCCTTATTCCTCCCCTCCGCAACGAGACCAGTTCGAGGTCAGTACGTTGAGAACTGTCGACGCGACAGTACGTTTCGTGAAAAATGTCAATCCAATCTCCCGCCAAGTGTGAAATAGTTTTGAGACGCTACAAACTCCATGGAGATGAATTTCTCCGCTCCATCATTACTGGAGATGAAACTTGAATTGCACACTTCACACCTGAAACCAAAAGGCAGTCTCAACAGTGGCGTTACACCTCTTCACCCTCCGCCAACAAGTTCAAAACCACAATTTCAGCCAAGAAAATCATGGCATCAGTGTTTTGGGACTGTCAAGGCATAATTTTAATTGAATATATGCCTCAAGGGGAGGCCATCAACTCTGCAAGATACTGTGAGACCCTAAAAAAATTGCGGAGGGCGATTTAGAACAAAAGGAGAGGCATGCTGACAAAGGGAGTCTGCCTGGTGCACGACAATGCCAGACCACACACGGCCAACGCCACGAAGGAACTGTTTGCCTCGTTTAAATGGGATGTCCTGAACCATCCCGCGCATTCCCCTGACCTAGCACCTTCAGATTACTATCTCTTTACCTCCCTGAAGCTGCACATGGGTGGAAAAAGGTTTTCAACCGACGAGGAGGTGAAGGGGGAGGTGGAGAAGTGGACGAAGGCGTTGGCGGGAAAACTACTTCGAGGAAGGCATCAAAAAATTAATACCCCGGTTCACCACCTGCATTGAGAGGAATGGTGACTATGTCGAAAAATAGCTTACATATGTACTAATGTAACCAGGTAATTTTTTTATTCAAATAAAAATTTTTGTAACCTACAAAAATTCAGTACACTTACTTACTGGACATGCCTCGTATATATAAAATGTGAACACGTCTGAATCAGATCAGAGTGTGTCAGGAGTAACTGATCAGAATGATGAGGAGAGAGAGAGACCACACAGATATATAGTAAAAACATTTTTTCGCACTCTGAGAATATTAAGTTTCAAAAATTTTACCCTTCTCTTACAGCAGCAAGAAAACCAAGTAAAATTAGGCGTTGTTTAAAAACAGCAATAATACTCAATGAAATAATATCAATTCTTATAATGAAAACACCCAAGAAAAGTATAAAAACCTAAGATTGAATTGTTAGTTCATTAAATACCATCCACCACCGGCTAGAAACAATGCATGTGTTATGATGGTGAAAAGGTCACTTGAATAAACAATATGGGTTACAATATGTACAATAGAGAAAGGTCAATCTAATCTCGTATTAACAGGTATTATCAATATAAAATATATTAATTAATTTTAATATTTTCCTTTTTAATGGTAGTTATAATAAAATTAGATGTTCATATTTTTATATTTACTTAATCATGTTTATAAATACTGCTATACTTAAAAAGTAAGAGATAAGAACTCACCTGTTTGATACGAAACAAAACTTTTTATTTGGTAAACTTTTGTAATGAAGATATCCTCAAGAATAATTAAGAAAATTATTCAAAATGTTCATAGACAGCCAGCCCTACCGCACGCTTTATGTAATCCTTGGTCATCGATCGAATTCAAAGAATTTCCAAGTGAAAATTGCGAGTTGACCGCATTAAAAGACTCTTTTAGTCAGACTGAATGCCATCTCTGTCAAGGCATTCTCTCAAAGATGTTACTATTAACTAGTAATGTAAGGGATTGAGGTTCACGCTTCCTGAGGGCAAGTCTGAGAAACATTGAAATCTTAGCCTCTCTTGGGTGGTCCTCGCCGTGTGGCCAGGTGCCAAAATCTTGTTGAAGCACCCAATAAGTATTTGAAAAAAGGCTTTGATTTATAGGTTTTACAACGTGTTCTAAAATATCCTCTTAGTAATTTCTCGCGCAAGTTTTCACAAACTGGATTTTTGTTGTCCCCCAATAGCTCACTCACACTCCCCACCCTAAACCACGGAAATTGGATGAAGCCGTCTTGCAATTCTACCAATCACTTCCTGTACATCTCTAGAGCTGTGTGTTATACCTTATCATTTTGATGGTTACATTTTTCCTCTTTGCTGAAATTTCTTTCGTCAGTAAATAAACTTTATCTATGAAGACTGTGTAACGTTACAAAGAACAATAGATCTGTCCTGCCTAATTTGCTTTAGAACAGATGTAAGTGTCTGACCTATGGTTCTCCAATCAGGTTTTAATTAGTCTCGACATACTATTGCCTAAGAGAGTTTCTGGGCTGCCAAAGCTTTAACCGCGTTTTATGTACGAATTGTACGAGAATGCCCGGAACGGGGACGGTCGCTAAAGATACTGTCTCCCTGTACCTTTAATTGTGCGATAAATAATCACAAAGTCAAATAATATCCAGTCGATGAACTGTTTCAAAAATCTGAGAAGTAGAAATCCCCATCTTGTGATGGGATGCTGTTACAGCAATACAATTGTCTTTGTCACCATATTCGGTGTTCATGAAATTTGTAAAAAAAATTCATCCTGATTAGCATAAAATTACGAAGTCCAACTAACTTGAGACAACGGATATATACTGTGCCAGTATACTGTTGGTGTCAGTATTTATGGCAGGAACAGGTATATAACCATTCAATCAATCAATTGGCATCACTAATATAATAAAAATGTTTATTTAAGTTATTTATATAAATTAAAATCTCTTAAATGATAATTATATCAATTTTTCTTTGTATTGCTTGATGACAACTGAAATATATATATATATATATATATATATTCTTAATTCTAAAGTATAAAAAAAACAAGTTAGTGAAAAAAACTAGCAAAAATAAGTGTACATTTATTACCTAGGCTAAACAAAACACAGCTTAATGACATGTTTGAAATACTGAGCAGTCAAATATGACTACCATATCATGTGGTAGAACCGTCTAGTATCGCTAGGATTGTAGTTAAGTGCTGTGAGACTTAGAAGTTCCCACGGTAATTTTCAGAAATGCCTTAGAATGGTTCTGTCATTTACTGGTATTTAATTTGAAGAATCTCAGTGTAAAATAATAAAAATGGCAGTTTTCCGAACCGACAAACACACACACACCCCACATACCTGTTAGAAAAATAATTATACTTGCTGGTTCTAAAGACGTAAAATCCTAATCAGCTGTCGTTGAAGAAGAGCACTTTTGTTAGTGGTTCATTGAATGAAATGTTCCCCCCTGCCTTTCCTGATAGGTACAGACCAGCCAACAGAACTATTTCTCGCAATCGTCTTCGAACAGTTTCACAGCTCACGGTGACTATACAAACTTGTAATAAGTTATCCCTGAACTCAGTAGCTGTAAGAAACTGATTTCATAGAATTTAAAGTGAAAGAAATCTCGGTCGCCCCGATCTCTTGTGACCCTTCTATCTAAGATCATTTCCGGGTCGCGGACCGAATTCCACCATTTCCCTGAAATGTAAGATTGCTCGATGAACCGTAGAACGTGGCAGAACTAGACGTTCTGCCACAAATCGTATGTTATATGTTTCCTCCGCAAGAGCGACTACTCTGACGTCATTCTCAAAAGAAATGACCATTTTTCTGTTAATAAATTTAACAGAAATTAAATAATTTAACGATAAAATTGAAGTTATGTAGAATTTAAAAAAAACGAAAGTCATTACTTACGATATCTGCCCCAGAAAAGAAAGCCACACTAAAATAAACTCCTACTGCTTTCAATTTTTATTCTCAAGATAGTTAGGAGTTCTTGTGGTTAAAGTATTGTAAATAATATTTTTATTTGTTACAAATAAACCAAAGCTATTACAGAGTTATTGTGTTTTTACATATAAAAATATGTCTTGCTGAGTACATATTTATATTTTTATAAATATATATAAATTTTATAAATATATATTTTCCATTAAAATATATATATATAAATGGAATATTCAAGATACACACACACACACACACACACACACACACACATATATATATATATGTGAGTGTGTGTGTGTGTGTGTATCTTGAATATTCCAAGTTTAAAGAAGTTGTTGGTGTTTTCAAAAAATTCTAAAGCTCAAAACAATTCGGTGAAAACGAAATAATCGCTAATCGATTTAGTTCAAACCTGTAATTATAGAAATGCAATTTGAATCTTATTACATGGCTGATCTATATATAATAGTATTAAAATAGTATTTCAGAGAGCATAATGAGGAAAAAATCCCACCGAACATAATTAACAAAAAATTCGTTGTTTAACAATGCATACATGTTTCTAATAAAAACTGAGATAGGTCATCAATATGTATATACTTTATATGTGAACTTTAAAGAAAAGAGTTTTAGACCTATTTCGAAAAAATACCGAAAAAATGAAAACAAACAAAAAATAAAAGTATTAAAAGTTGTTGTTCTGGTTGACGGATTATGGAGATCCATAACGGAATACTAAGTATGAGATATTTTTATCCCCTGGTCCTCCAGGATGGGAATTGTTGCCTTGGTCAGCTCTTCAAACGACACATACACACGCATATATATGTATACTAGCTAACCCGACCACGCTTCGCTGTGACTCAGTCTGATTTTTAGGCTTAACCATGCGTGATTTTGATGATTTGTTTCGATACTTTGGAATACCCTGTCTACTAAATTTTTCTTTTGAATGTACAATGTTGCAGAAATTAGATGGGAAGGTGATTTTTCCCGTTTCCGAACGTTGTAAGAGCAGTGTACCGTTACCGAGTTCGAGTAATTGTCTTGAAAATATGGCAGCTGTTGGATCGTTTTGAAGTTGAACTCTCATATTCGTTGTTAAATGAATTGTTTTTACTGTGCTCCAAAGAGTTGAATATTTCAAGCAGGCATGCAATTCATCAGCTGATTTTGAGCGAGGTATCACTGGAAGCGTTTGCCTGAAGTCACCGGCTAGTAACAACACCAATGCACCACCAAATGGAACCTGATTATTTCGCAAGTCTTTCATTGTATGGTCTAATGCTTCCAATGACTTCTTATAAGCCATTTATACACTCATCCCATACAATGATTTTGCACGCCTGAAGAACCTTTCCAATACCTGATGTTTTAGAAATGTTACATGTTGGGTTTTCTGTGAAGTGCATGTTTAAGTCATGACAGTTTAAGAGCTCAATGCACTGTTCTAACTCCTTCCATCAATGTAGCAGCAATACCTGAAGAAGCAAAAGCTAAAGCAATATGGCCGTTTGAACGGATTTTAGCTCGGAATTTCCCATTTCCGTGGAAACTTCGGAATAGAGGTACTTATAAGTAGTTGAGAAAGAGGTTCAGAGAATGAGCCACCATCGCAACGCGTCTGAGTCTGTCTATTTCTGCCAACCTCGCGAAACGCTCGGAAAAGTTCCTGTTTCCATGGGAACTTCGGAGTAAAAAGTATATATAAACACTCTTATACAGAAATGCAACGTTGTGTAAACATTTCATGTCAATCCATCGACTACTTTTCGAGTTTTGCGGCCACAAACATTACGGATGCTGTATTTTTATATATATATAGATATACGAGGTATGTAATTAAGTAATGAGACTGATTTTCTAGTGTTCGATCTGGCAACACTGGAGACGCGGCGCATGCGTGGTAGGGCAAGTAAACATCTGATACACGTCCAGTGCAAATTTGAAAATGCTAGAGTGACTTTTTTTGTGAGCAAGGTTTTTTCAGTGCGTTTTAAAAATGAGTGACATCAATTACGAGCAACGTTGTGCTATCAGGTTTTGCTTCAGACTTGGGCACATTACAACGGAAACGTTTGAAAAACTGTGCCAGGCCTATAGAGACAATGTTTTGTCGAGAGCACAGGTTTTTAAGTGGTTTAAGTCGTTTGCAGAAGGAAGGGAATCAATTGAAGACGAGCCTCGCAGCGGAAGGCCTTCATCTTCAAGAACCGACGAAAATGTTGGCAGAATCCGCGATCTCGTGCGTTCAGATCGTCGTTTGACAGTCCGAATGATCGGCGAAGAGTTGAATTTGACTCACACAACCGTTCATCAAATTTTGACTAATGAATTGGGGATGAGAAAAATTTGTGCACAAAAATTCGTGTCACACCGCGATTTCTATTAATGAGTATTTGGCCAGTAATAACATTCCTGTGGCTCCTCAGCCTCCTTATTCACCCGACTTGAGTCCATGTGACTTTTTTTTGTTCCCCAAATTGAAAAATCACCTCAAGGGACGTCATTTTGGAACATTGGAGAATATTCAAACAGCCGTAATCGACCAACTGAAGTCTATTCCAGTATCCGAGTTCCAGCACTGCTATGACGAATGGAAGAATCGTCTTCAGCGTTGTGTGGCTTCCCAAGGTAGTTACTTTGAAGGGGACAATGTTGAATTGCACTTTTATTTGGACAAAAAAAAAAGATAAAATATCAGTCTCATTACTTCATTTACACACCTCGTATATATATAGAGAGAGAGAAAGAGGAAGTATTGCGATCGTATAAATTTTTGAAATTTTTCTCCAGAAATGCAATGTTCTATGTAGCCATGACTACCAGAAAAAACGTTTTTAGCGATTTATGTTGTGGTGTGTGTGAATGGAAAAAAAATCCCACAATGCTCCATCCTGTTTACCACAACCGCGAGTGGCAATAACACTTTCGGTTTTGATCTCGAAATCCATCAACAGGAAGTGCACACTCTTTACGGAATAGTCTTTTATGATTTTCTCCAAACTTCGTGTAATCTATTCGCGTAAATTACCTATCACTTTTATTTAACTATTTTTCTAGAAAAATTTATGTTTTGTAGATTCTGGAAGAGGAGCAAGGTTGAATGTTCTCTAAAAAGTAAAACTTCAGTGCAATGTACGCGTTCTGGCACCTTTATATTGTCAAGATACGTTGGTAAAACATAAGTTATTACTCGTAGAATTCTAACTTTGAAGAAAATCAGTTAAACGGGATGTGCGATTTTACAGAATTGGTTTTATGAGTTTTTAGCACCTTAAAAAAAATTAAACGATTTTGATTTACCTTGGAATACTACTGACTGCCCAAATACAACAAACTCATCACTTTTCCTTAAAACATTTTTTGGAAAAAATTTGTTTTTTGGGTGGTGTGAGAAGTCTGTGGTGACTATAGAATTCAGGGATTTATTCAATATTACTGGCGCTGTACATTTCATTGCATAATCATGTTCAGTATCATCTACCTTGGGCACATATACCTGTAACAGCAACCAAGAAAGCAGAGAAAGAGAAACAAAATGCCAGCACTCTCTCGGACTGGAGTGAGAGAAAATCATATAAATACAGCGACGGGACACAAAGAATATATAATTCAAATTAGTTCAGAAGATAGTTCACCAGTCATAACGTGTCATTACCCCTTCCACTCTACCTTAATCTACCATCTTTACTGTAAAGTCCAGGCAGTCAGTGTAACTCAACATTATATTACAGTGTTAACCAAGTCTTGTTAATTCATCAAAGCAACCCAATTCTCTCCATCCAACTCATCCATTATATTTGATATAACAGCAACCAAGAAAGCAGAGAAAAAGAAACAAAATGACAGGCACTCTCTCGGACTGAGTGAGAGAAAATCATATAAATACAGCGATGGGACACAAAGAATATATAATTCAAATTAGTTCAGAAGATAGTTCACCAGTCATAACGTGTCATTACCCCTTCCACTCTTCCTTAATCTACCATCTTTACTGTAAAGTCCAGGCATTTAGTGTAACTCATCATAATATTACAGTGTTAACCAAGTCTTGTTAATTCATCAAAGCAACCCAATTCTCTCCATCCAACTCATCCATTATATTTGATGTAACAGCAACCAAGAAAGCAGAGAAAAAGAAATAAAATGCCAGGCACTTTCTCGGACTGGAGTGAGAGAAAATCATATAAATACAGGGATGGGACACAGAGAATGTATAGTTCAAATTAGTTCAGAAGATATCAGAGACATTTTCCGTGGTAGCCTGCTTCATTTTGTGGTCATCGACCGGTTCCGGGCGTTCGCCCGTCTTCAGCATGCGTTTTTCAGACAGTGTGACAACACAGACTTGCACAGAGCAAATGCAATTTACACACTCTTTATAATGGATGAGTTGGATGGAGAGAATTGGGTTGGTTTGATGAATTAACAAGACTTGGTTAACACTGTAATATAATGATGAGTTACAGTAACTGCCTAGACTTTACAGTAAAGATGGTAGATTAAGGTAGGGTGGAAGGGGTAATGACACGTTATGACTGGTGAACTATCTTCTGAACTAATTTTTTTCCAGCTCTTCGGAACCAGCCACCATAACTACTATAGTTCAGAAGATAGTTCACCAGTCATAACGTGCCATTACCCCTTCCACTCTACCTTAATCAACCATCTTTACTGTAAAGTCCAGCGAGTCAGTATAACTCATCATTATATTACAGTATTAACCAAGTCTTGTTAATTCATCAAACCAACACAATTCTCTCCATCCAACTCATCCATTATACACCCATAAGAATACAACTGAGAAAACATTAAGAAAATTCATCAGTTTAAAATATTATAAACTATAGTGTGAGAAAGTAGTACAAGTATTTTCGTTCAGGAGGACGGATCTAACGTTATTTTCGCTAAAAACTTAATTACGAAAATTTGTAGATCCCAGTCCTTCCTCTAGCAGCAATAAGTGAAAATAAAAGGCTACTTCTGCAAAAATAATAAATTTATAAGAAAGAGTATCTCGCATTGATAAGGTAGTCCTCCATATTGCTACGTGATCAATAATTTAATGACGCACGCTGGTAGAATTCTATCAAGCCTTTTCTATCGCTTTCAAGAGAAACAATTTCTCATCCTGTTGTAGCATTCTATAAAAGATTTTATGGAAAAAGTCACTAAAAAAAATCTATTCTTATTAAAACCTTGAGTATAAAATAAATTATTCAAAATTTAATTTTATACCTTTTAGTTTATAAAATGAAACCTGTAGTAAATTTTTATGCAATAATCCTACCCTGCACCTCATCTTGAAATCGTGCCCTCAAAATAGGCAATTTCTTCTAAGCCAACTACAGCTATATTCTTCATTTTTCAGTTTTACAGTCAACTACACCTTTCTACTCTGTATTTATCAAACTGATGGCCACAGAGTAACACCTAGATTTATCCCCATATTCCAAAGGCCACCATTTAAGCCTTATTCGTCGTATTCAAGCCTAAACATTTCCACCAGTATATTTAACAGATTGAAAATAACAACTAATCATCATGTATAAATTTATAATATTTACACCAAATAAAACAAACTCTGGTGAAATAAATACTCACACAACTTTCTCTCATTGCAATTTATACAATTTTGATTTATTTATTTATTTATTTATACGGATATTACTTGCTTACAAATCTCACATATAACTGAAAATGTACATACCTAGCATCTGCTTCCGAAAAATAATTAGACAGATATGTTGCAATTCCGATAATTATACGATTTTCTTCAAACTCAGAATTTTGGCAACATTCTTTTATTTATATTATATGTACGATAGAATTGTAGAATCAAAATTGCATCGTAGAATCATTAATTGCAAAGCCTAATGTCATCCTTTCCCCAAAACCTATTCATATTCTACTTTCTCAAAAAAATCTCAAAACGTATTTCTGTTATTTCCTGTGAAAAACAGGAAATGTTTCGAATTAAACTGATAAGTACTTATTCGAGAATTTTTTCGAGAAAACTGCGAAAAAAAAAACCTTCAGTAATGTCCCATTTTTGGTTGATGGATTTTGCCCGAAACTTTCGTGTTTTATGTAGTAGTAAATACCAAAACAAAATATCATGTATGAGGTTCCTGTTATTTTTCGTTTGTAAATTATTTTGTTCACACAAGACCATTCGCTAAAAAAAAAATTCTCGTACATAAGGCAACACAAAACATGTATTTTTAAGAGGAGTAAGCGCAACTATCAATAAGTAAGCACTAACCCAATTTAGAGAAATGTACAAGGGAGAAGAGTATTTGGAAGAAGGCCAGCTGAAGAAAAAGTATGTTCGTCAAAAAGGCGCAAACTTCCATTAACATACCTACAGGCATAAAAGTAAAAGGAGTAATAAAACTAAGAAATAAAAAAAAAAATTCAGAACAATAAAGTTTTTCACAATTTTATTAAATAAATTTTTTTTTTTTTTGTAATTTTATTTGCCATTTACCATCTACAAAACAATGCAATCAGTAAATCTGATGAATGATGCTGTGGACGTGATTGGCTGGAGGAGAGAAGCTGCCCACTGGCAACACTCCCGCTTCAGTTGGTTATTAATCCATGAGATGGTCGCGGGGCCAGCAACGCCTCAGCCGCCGTGGGGGGTTGTCCGGAATAGCTATGGAGGCGAGATTTTGGATTAGAGGATTAGAGCATAGAGAAAGAGAGTTATGGAATTTTCGGTATTTACTTTTAGCTGTTTCAGTCACGTAGGGTATGTTGAGATCTTTATGAAGAGAAGAGTTTGAAACGTAGAATGGAGCATCTGTAATTTGACGGAGAATTTTTGATTGAAAGGCCTGGATTTTTTGTGAGTTTGAGCGTTTGGTTGAACCCCACAGTTCAAGTCCATAAGTCCACATTGGTTTAAGTATGGTGTTGTATAATAGTCGTTTATGTTCTATTGGAAGTTTCGACCGTCTGCCATTAGTCTTAGTAACAGTTTATTCCGTTTGTTGAGTTCCAGTCTTTTTAGTTTAGTATGTGGGTTCCATGTTAGTCGTTTGTCGATATACATCCCAAGGTAGCGAACTAAATTTGCAGGAGAAAGAGGTACAGAGTTAAAGCTGACTGGTGGAGAAGTATGACGTCGCAGAGTAAAAGTGATGTGTTGACACTTCTGAGGGTTAAATTTTAATCGCCATTTTTTGGCCCAAGGTTCAAGTATGTCTAAGGTATCTGTAAGTGAGTGGAAGCTGTTACAGGGTCGGAACTGGAAGCAAGAATGGCGGTGTCGTCAGCGTAAGTGCATAGTATTGTGTTAGTGTGAGTCGGTATGTCTGCTGTATATACAGTATAGAGAAGAGGACCAAGTATACTACCTTGAGGGACGCCGGCTAGAGCAGGAGAGTAATCAGAAGTGGCAGAGCCACAACTAACCTGAAAGAAACGGTCTGTAAGATAAGATTTCATAATTAAGTAGTAAGTAGAAGGAAGATTTCTCTTTAACTTCCACAACAGCCCCGGATGCCATACTCGATCAAAGGCTTGAGCCACATCAAGGAAGGCCCCGGAGCAATATTGTTTCCGTTCGAGAGAAGAAGAAATGGCATCCACTACTCTATGGCATTGGTGTATGGTACTGTGTTGTTGACGAAATCCAAACTGATGAGAGGGGATGACATTTGCAGTTTCAAGAATAGGACAGATGCGTTTTAGCAATAATTTTTCTAACAGTTTCCCCATGATCGGTAACAGACTGATGGGCCGGTAAGAGGATGGAAGATGAGAAGGTTTATTTGGTTGGGAATCATTTTTATGACTGAAAATTTCCATAATGCCGGAAAATATGTAGTTCTCAGTACTGAGTTAAAGATGTAGGTAAGATATACTATTGCCTTTTGTGGTAGATGACGAAGAATTTCTGAAGTTATTAAGTCAAACCCCGGAGATTTTTTCTTTGGTAAGGATTTTATTAAATATTTTACCTCAGAAGGAGTGAACGCTTTTGGAGGGAGACAGAGAGGCAAGGCGGTATCTAAGTCAGTTAGTATTTCAGCAGAGTGTATGTCGTCACTAGTGTCTGGATGAGGTGTGAATATGTTGCTCAGGTGGTCTTTGAATTCGATGGCTTTTTCTAAGTCTGATTTCGTCCATGTTCCGTCATTACGTCTTAAAGGAGAAGGAACAAGTTTGTAAGAGAGTAGTCGTTTGGTAGCGGTCCAGAGTGATTTGCGGTCAGATGCCAGGGAGGTAACATATTCTTCGTATTTCAGGGATCTGAAGTTTTGAAGTTCACGTTTTAACCGTCTAGTCAGTCTGTTGTAAATCAGTCTGTCACTCGGGTAGTGGGTACGTTGCCATACTGCTCGAGCTCGTCGTTTTTCTCTAATTAGCATTCTGATTAAAACAGGAAGGTTACGTGTTCGGGATTCGGTCTTGTAGAAAGTTTGTTTGGTAGAGTCCCAAATGGAAGTTTGTATTGAAGTAGTTAGAAAGTTTACTGCGTGATCTATTTCATCTGGCGTTTTTAGGGAGATTAGCAGATTCAGTTTGCTGTCAAGGGTATTTCCGAAAAGTGTCCAGTCAATAGGTCCAGTAATCAAGGCAGGACGTGGTGAAGCAGGTTTTGGAATCGTGCTGAGGGTAAGAAGAACAGGGCTATGGTCGGAGGAGAGGTCAGTGAGTGTATAGGTGTCGAGATATTGAGATGAGATTTTGGAAGAGATAAAAATGTCGAGTATGTCTGGTAATTTGGATGGTGATGTCGGCCAGTATGTAGGTTGGTCTGGAGAAAAGACGGTATAATGAGAATGAGTGAGTGTGTGTAGAAGAGTTCGCCCGCGAGGATTAGAAGTTCGGCAGCCCCATTGAGGGTGCTTAGCATTATAGTCCCCACCAGCTAGAAATTTGGGTCCAAGAGTAAGGAAGAATGTCTCGAAATCCACAGAAGAAATAGATTTATTTGGAGGGCAGTAAACTGTTGCCAGAGTAAAGTTAAAAGGTTGGCAGTCTAAATTAATTGCTGCAGATTGAATGAGTTCATTTTGATAAGCAGGTAATCGGTGGTGAACCAAAGTATTTTTTATTAATATTGCAGCTCCACCATGGGATGTATCGTCTGGGTGATCGGTCCTGTGAATTGTGTAGCCGGGTATGTAAAAGTTAGATCGTCCTGTAAAGTGAGTTTCTGTGATAAGTGCTACGTCTATTCGTTTGTCATGTAGGAAAATGTCTAATTCGTCTCTGTGAGAGTTCAACCCATTGGAATTCCATAAGAGAATAGTGAGCGAATGCTGAGAATTGATCAACGAGACAATTTAGGAATGAGCTCAGTAACGAGAGACGTGAGAAGAGTGATGAGAGGTGTGATGAGAGATTTGAATTCAGAGATAAATGTAGTGAGAAGAGAGGTAAGGTCGTTAGAGATAGGAGAGGGAGGTACCAGTGTAGGCTGAGCCGCTGACGCCCCCACGACCCTCGCATATGATGGACTGTTACTATTAAATGGCCTGGAGGTTCCTTGGTGCCTTGGTTCTTCAGGTGCTAGCTGCGGAAATTCGTTGGCTGCAGGTGCTGGCATAGCTGAACGGGAGACTGCGCCAAGATGAGGCCGATTTCCACTTCTGTCAAGGCTGGTTCTTCTCCTGAGGCGTTGTAATTCTTTATGGGTTACACAACCCCTATAGTTTGCTGGGTGATTCCCTAAGCAAAGGGCACAAGTTGGAGGTTGCTCCCGAGGTTTTGTACAGTCTGATGATGGATGGGGGCCTGCACATTTTACGCACCTCGGATTATGGTTGCAATATGACCTTGTGTGACCATATTGTTGGCATCTTTTACACTGTAATATTTCTGTGGTTTATGTGGCTCTTCTATTTTTACAATTGTATATACAAGGGTTCTCAAGTTAAATATTTCTTTGTTGTTTTCTTGTGGGTCCAGATCTACAAAGAATAATGGAAGTGGTGATTTTGTGGTGGGGTGTTTAACATTTGTGATGTTCCTAACTTTGAAATTGTGGCGTTCTAAATCTTCTTTTATTATTGTTGTTGGTGTGGAGTGGTGTAGGTGTCGTATTTACTACTCGGAAGGCTTTTTCACTTTTAATTTGGTATGTATGAAATTCGGCGTTTGTCCCTTGTAAGTAGTGTATGGCCGCTCTGTATCCATCAACTGTTTTTGTAGATAGCATAACACTATCTACACGAGACTTACAGTCAAAAGAATCTGGCCCTAATAGCTGGCTCAAAGTCTTGCAAAAGTCTACGTAATTTGAAATATTCTTTATGAAAATTGGTGGAGGTTTTGTATTTTTTACTGGCTGAATTTCTTCCTGTGGCTCCCTATCATCCACACTGAGGGGTGCAAAGGGATTTGGAGTGCAAAATATGGAATCTGTTAGACTAACTTCTTTCAGAGTACGGGTTATTTGATTTTCTGTTTGCATGTCACTTTGTGAAATTGCTTCCAAAGAATTATTGATATTACACAGTTTTTGTTCATTATCGTTGGTGTCTACGGTAGAAATAGGCTTGACTTTATTTTTTTTAATTTTTTGTGGAGTGTTTGAATTTAAAAATGATCTTTTTGAGCTTTTGTTTAGACTGACACTTCTAGTGATCGTGCCATCTGGTTCACAGCTGACATTTTCATCATTAGTCTCCATGTGGGAGAATTAATAATTAAAATTCTCTAAAAAATAAAATACTAAAATGTCCATGTACTCACCTAACCTATAATTCACTGTTTATTTACAAGTTCGAAACAAAAAATAACATCAGATTCAACAGTGTAAATCAAGATGCTTTCAAGTAGAGAGTTTCAAATGACTTAAGAATAGCTCCGCGCACTCATATACCCACTTTTACCTACTTAAATCACTTTGATTTTAAGAGCAATATCAAGCTGTACACTACCTTTTCAATTAAAGTGTAAACAATCAAATAAATTTTAATTTAATAATAATGAAGACCAGCTGATCGCTTGATTGGCGAAACTTTTGGTTCTATAAAATAAACAGCAACACTGACTTTTTTAAGAAGTATTTAAAAGTTAAAAACCAAGGCAATTAACAAATGAGCGATCCCTGAAATGGGAGATGAAAGAAAATATCCAATTCACTCGTCAAAATGAGCACCAGGAAACAAGAAGCATGAACTCAATGAGCAGAAGTATTAGATGAAGGCCAAGGAAATATTACTGATGAATGTGAGTACAGTCCTCTCCTGTTTTCTTATAAAATAATCTCTAACTACAAAACCACCCAAAATTTTAGACTTAAATTCCAATTCTAATTTTCCTCGGCTAACCACAAAAAGATATGCATACTACAACAGATAAAATACCGGTTGTTATCCACCATTGTGGTCTCATCCACATATTCATACTACACAATATCTGTGAACCCCGAAGATAAAAAATTATCAGTTATATAGCGGGTATACCATACTAAGTTACTGATAAAGAAATATTTGAACAGTTAATACAAAAAAATCCTATGATTTCAGTTACCACGCTCATGATCAAAAAATATGAACCTCCTCCCTATACCAACCCCTCTTTGCGCAGTAGTTTTAGAAAATGACAATAAATGAAGAGCAATATTTCAGCTTAATGTCTCTATTACTCAGTAGTCATAGTAGAGTCCAGAAGAAAGACAACTCGTATCCCACAGTGCAAAATTATCAACAAAATGGCCACAACAAAAACTACGCTCGACTTGTCCCTAAATGCGCGGCTGAGATCATCACTTTTCTGTTTGCCGAAACTGTCCGCTGAAAACACTAAATTGCAATGGTGATCATACAGCCAACTTCAGCAATATAACAAACCTTAATCAACATAGTCAATAAAACAAATCAAGACATGCAAAAAAAAACATCTCATCAAGGACTAACAAAACGTGTCAAGATTCTCAATACAGAATGAACACTAAATTTTCTCCAAAGCAACATAAACCTAGCGCAGGTATTCCTAACTATCTGATACAAGCAAGTAAAACATGCAGGCCGCCTAACCAGAATTCTAACGTTTCTTCCGAACCTAACAAAACTATATTCAATGTTACAGGAAATCACGACTCTTAACCCACATCTAAAATAATATTACTCACTAGGAATTGCTTTAAACGCTCCTGGGTTTACCAGGAACATACAAATATAGACAGAACTTGAATACCAGATGAACTTGAACATACAGATGACTGCGAAGCAACTAGCCCTGAAAATGTGTGGCCCTGTAGTGTATACTCTGCCGTCAATGCCAAAGGTAGTTAAATAAGGTGTGTGTTAATTAATGTTGTAGTTTTTTACTTTCTCTTACTCCTAGTAAGAGGAAGTATTGTAATCGTGTCAAATTTTCGATATCGAGTTTTCACAGAAATATCCGTTTTGAGGTCCCCTGAGTCCAAAAAAGTGGTTTTTAGCAAATGGGGTCTCTCTCTCTCTCTGTGTATATATATATATATACAGGGTGACCAGAGTTATATGCTCCACCCATTTTTTTTTTAAACGGCGGGAAATTTCGAAAAAATAGAAAACACGTATTTAATCATTTTTAGTCTAGTTTATTTTCAGTGATTGATCCATTTTTTTATACCCCAATATCCCGAGATACAGCATCCAACTTTTTTTTTTCAAATGGAACATTATATTTTTTTTTGCATATTTTTATAGTAATTGAGCCTCTAAAAAAATTAATAAAAAAAAATTTAAAATCGGTTAGGTTTTTCAAAAGTTATGGTAATTTAAAATATGAAAAACAAATTTCAGTTTAATGTCAAAATTACCTTATTTTTCTTTAAAGAAGCTCTTCAAACTGGGCACCATCAACGGATAGGCAAGCCAAAGCTCTGGACTCCCACGCTCTGTTTGTAGCAGCACTTAGGTGGCAAAGTCAACATCTAGGCAGGCTAGAGTTATTCGACGTTCCATATCTTCGACTGAAGCCACGGGATTAAGGTTACTGTACACTTTATTTTTTAGATATCCCCACAAAAAATAGTCCATTGGGGTTAAGTCCGGAGGTCGAGGTGGCCATTGGATCGGACCATGAGTTCCTAACCACTTTTCGTGGAAATTTCTGTCCAGGTAACGTCGAACAACTCTCGCATTATGTGCCGGGCAACCATCTTGTTGAAAATACATATCTAACCGACGTTTTAGAGGAACATCTTCAAGCAAAACTGGCAAAATGTCTCTTAAAAAGTTAGATACCTTTCACCAGTTAAGTTCCCTCTGTAGAAGTATGGGCCGATTAGTTGGTTTCCTCAAACTCCACACCAAACATTTGTAGAAAAAACAACCTAATGGCGTGTGGCGAAGGTAACTTGTGGATTTTCTTCTGCCCATATTCTAAAGTTCCAACGATTAAGAAGGCCATTGTTGGTAAACTTTGATTCATCAGTCCATAAAATTGTGCATTTTTTGTGGGGATATCTAAAAAATAAAGTGTACAGTAACCTTAATCCCATGACTTCAGTCGAAGATATGGAACGTCGAATAACTCTAGCCTGCCTAGATGTTGACTTTGCCACCTAAGTGCTGCTACAAACAGAGCGTGGGAGTCCAGAGCTTTGGCTTGCCTATCCGTTGATGGTGCCCAGTTTGAAGAGCTTCTTAAAGAAAAAATAAGGTAATTTTGACATTAAACTGAAATTTGTTTTTCATATTTTAAATTGCCATAACTTTTGAAAAACCTAACCGATTTAAAATTTTTTTTTTTTTTTTTTAGAGGCTCAATTACTATAAAAATATGCAAAAAAAAATATAATGTTCCATTTGAAAAAAAAAAGTTGGATGCTGTATCTCGGGATATTGGGGTATAAAAAAATGGTTCAATCACTGAAAATAAACTAGACTAAAAATGATTAAATACGTGTTTTATCATTATATAATTACGTGTTTTATTATATATATATATATATGTGAACAGCATAGCTCAAAAACGAAAAATCTTAGAAAGTTGAAACTTGATATTCCGTTTAGGTATCACCATGGGATCTGACAGTACATTATCTGTCAAAATTACTCAATCAGAAGTAACACTTTACTAATTGTTTTTTTTACTTTTTTGAGTTTTTCTCAAAAATGGCTCCAACGATTTTCTTTAAACTTGGAACATCAACCACACATACAAGGAGCTACAACTTTTATTTGAAACATTTCTCCAGCAAAATGCATTTAAGGGCTCTTTTGGGGGAGGTATGGGGTTAGGTTTCCATCTAAAGTGCTATTTCAGTTTATTAGACAATTCTGTCATCTAAATAATGTTAATTAGAATTAATATGTTGTTGAAATTCCGAGTTTCAAAAAAATCGGATAACCGGAAGTGCGTTTACTTTACCACTTTACTAAATGATTTATTCTCTTTTTCGCAATTTCTCAAAATGGTTTCCGACGATTTTTTTTTAAACTCGTATATAAACTAAACATGCAAAGATCTACAACTTTTATCTAAAACATTCACTGAGAAAATTCATTTAAGGGTACTTTTTTGGGGAGGGGTGGGGGTTATGTTTTTCTCTAAAGTGCTATCATAGTTGATTATAGTACAATTCTATCATCCAAATTAAATAATTAGACATAAATAGATGGCCAAAATTCCGAGTTTTAAGAAATTTAGTAAACCGGAAGTGCGCTTTTACTGAACAGTTCTTTCAGTTTTCGACGAATTTCGTTAAATCTGGTACACAAACTATAAAATTTGTCAATTATAATTTTGAGAACTGGTGTAAGAGAAAGTTGTGTGAGTGTTTCATACCAGATTTTTTTAAATTGCTATTGCAATTTAAGTTGTTAATTATAAGCTTATTTCATACTACTATTATGTCTTGACGAGTAAGAGGGTCGCGGCGATGAGCGCAGAAAGGTCTGGGAGAGAGCCCGCCTGGAGCCGTCGCTGTGTAGATCTTGGTGGTATTAGCAAATACTCTGACAAGGCAACACTAACAGACAATTTCTTCTCCTTCCTAATCCTTCACACGCTATCTTCAGCGTTACACTATCGGATGAGCCTATACCATTTAGAAGATGAAACCCGGACTATATCAAGATCTTTGACATAACTTATATTTTATTACCGATCAATATGTGTAAAGCTTTCAATGAGCTGGCCGATATTTTAATGTAAATAAATAAACTTTAATAATAATTTTAAACTAAAAAAAAAAAAAGAAAACAAGCCAAATATTTTTATAATATGAGTTTCTACGGAAACACAATATTATCTTGATTATTTTTATCTAGAATCCAGTCAAATTTAGAACAATAGTATTATTAGATGTTGTTGTAACCCAGTTTTCTTATCAAATCTAGTGTGACAAAATTAGAGACATTATTACTAACAAATAAAATTTAAACATCTTTTATCTTATTTCAGTGATTAACGCTTCTGTTGTTCCATTAATGTTTCTAATAATATAATAATTAAGTGATTCTAATTTTCACCTAAACCAAAATAAAATTTTAACTCTTTAAGCATGAAAATAAAGAAAACTAAAAATAGTTGTAGATGTTAAAGGAGAAAGATTTACAGTAGCACTTGTGCAATCAATAAATAGCTTTATAGTTAATGGGATTTCAGTTTATAAAACTAGTTTATTTTATAGATTTCTTTTTGTATTAAACATAAACTAACTATATTTATTGCCTTGCATTTTTAAGCCAGTAAATATGTAAACATATACAGAAATGTATATATAATAAAGTAAATAGTTTATGTACACATGTTACAAATTTTTACTTTCCTTAAAAGTATTTCGTATTGCCCATCTCACTCACTTACTTACTTACTTAGCCCTACCGTTTATAAGAGTTCCTTTACAGAGTCTGGACCAAATACTCCTATCCCCAACCAACTTCTTTCTTCTTTTCCAGTCTATTATACAAAAGGAAGTAATGGCATCTCTGACCCCTTTCCTTCTATATCTTACTGGGTCTTCCCCTTGGTCTACAGCTTCTTTCGTCTGAGTTTCAAAAGTTATTTTTGCCAGTCAGCTTCCTTCTATTATGTTGACTTGGTCTACTATATCTTAGCTGGTTGTTTTTTGTTGTTTTTTTTCTGCCTTCAATTATACTTTTCTAACTGTAAAATTTCTAAGAAATCAGGCTTCACATAAATTCCTCATAATTGGATTGAATGTGTTTTCCCAGACAGTCACCTACTCTTTTATTAATGAAGCCTTTCTTTACCAGATTAAAGAATCTAAATAAAGTAATCAGGTGTATTTGATTGTCGACTAGGAAGTTTCCAGGAAAAAATAACAAATAACTTGGAGGACAAGTAAGAGGACTTCTCTTACTTGAAGAGAGCCCCTGAAGATGGCAAATATGTTTGCCGAAACGTCGGGTGTTAAATAAAAACACACTAAAATTATTTGGTGTTTTTTCCTGGAAACTTTCTGGTCGATAAGCCAGCAATCAGATACACCTGATCACATTCTAATGGGCAACAATTTAACTAAATGAAGTATTGAATTCTTTCTCTTATCTCGATATCAATTAGCCCCATGCATTAATACAGATCCAGTATATTGTCCAAAAAATGGCACAAGGACTATTTTTTAATTGTTTACTTTGTTATTTTTACCTCAAAACTGCGTAATAAAAGCAATTAGAATTACTGCAATATTTAAGAAATAATATAATCAAAATAAATGAATAATTATGGTATAAAATAGTCCGGAAATGAAAACACTATCTCATAACATCCGATGAAATCACAATTTCCATATTACAGCAGTATTGTGGAAATAATATTTGCAGATTTACTTGAAAATGCAAATTAAAAAATAGAATACAAAAAATTACAGAATATGTGACCAGTGTGAGCCAAAAAAAAAAAAAAAAAAAAAAAAAGTAAATAAATCTCTACGATTCTTGAGAAAACATGCCATTTTAGACAATCAGCCAGATTTTAAAACACTTCAAAAAAACAAAAAAAATGAAGAACCAGTCAGTATTTTTCTCAAGGTGAGCACCGTTCTTCTAATAGTAATAATTATCATTCTGATTTTAGTTCAATTCTGAGAAATGATTGTTGAATTGATTAGTTCCAGATTAGTCAATGAAACTTCTTATAACACTTGTTGATTATTATAATATTTCTCGATACATATCGACCTTAGGAGATCATCATCGTCAAATGATACCCATGATATTATTGTTCAAATTAAATGTTTTCAATCGCGATGAGAACGACACCGACGGTGGCACTGGAGATGTTGCTGGGGTTAACCCCTCTTCAGTATGTGCTAGTGGGGGAGGCGATGAAGGGGTACCGCAGAATGAGGTGCAAGGGAGAATGGTGAGAACCTTTCGGGGGGATCACACTAGGATCGAGGATGAGATTTGGCGAGTGAACCGATTTCTGCTATCTAAACTCGATGAGACGAACAAGAAATGGGATTTTGAAAGGGATTATGAAATCAGTATTGGCAGTATAGGGGATGACAACCTCACGAGGCCAACGGAGTCGGGTTACGGCATTATTCGCTGCTATTCAGATGGCTCTAGGCAGGAGGGGACTGGCCTGTCAGGAGCGGGAGCATGGTTGCAGGGGTTGGATAGAGGGAGTTCGGTGGCCTTGGGTGGTTTGGCCACTGTCTTCCAGTCCGAGGTGGTGGGCATTATCGAATGCTGCCGCCTTGTGGGAGAGTGGCAGAGAGAGATCAAAGAGGTGCGGATTTTCTCTGATAGTCAGGCCGCACTAAGGGCTTTGAGTAAGCCATGGTGGAGTTCGAAACTAGTGGGGGAATGTAGGAGAAGGCTTAATATTTTGGCTCAGAGGGGTAAGGCGCGTCTCTATTGGATACCCGGACAAGCGGGAATAGAGGGCAAAAAGAGGGCGGATCAGTTGGCTGGGGAGGGATCATCAATACCATTTTGTGGTCCTGAACCAGCCCTTGCCGTCACAAAGAAGTTTCGTGATAAACAGATTAGATTTTGGGAGATGAGAGTCTTGGAGATATGCTGGGGAGACACGCAGGGGTGCCTCCAAGCTAAAATATTTATAAAAGCAAGTAAGCAGGGAATTTTGGAGTATCTCCTGTCCCTCAGTAGGACAGATCTAAAGACCTTGGAGGGGGTAGTGACTGGAACACTTGGGTGACTAGTCACTTGTTTAACATAGGGAGGACGTCTAGTCCCATCTGTCAGAGCTGCGACAACAGAGTCAGGGAAACGGTGTACCACTACTTATGTCAGTGTCCCCGTTTCGCTGGTACTAGGT